>BMAO01025201.1:76132-122831 GCA_019973975.1 Trichonephila clavata
CACATTATTTATAAAGGAATGATTTTTCAGAAAAGTGTAAAATGCTTTAAATATAATCATAATTTTAAAAATTATAAGCATATGAAACTAAGAAACTTTTTCATAAGAAATATTAGTTAAGTTTTACTGCGCGCAAGCTATTTTCAAAAGAATTAGCTTTAATTACTAGGAATAAGTTGAATTATAAATTTAAATGTATTCTAATTACACCGTAGTAAATTTAAATAAATAGAGCAATAAATTATATTTTTTAAAAAATAAAAAAAATTATATTTTTAAAATTTTTTTAAACAATTTCAATATTTTTCAAATATTTTGAAATACAAAAGACATATTATTCTTAATTTACTAGGGCTTAAAGTGTATAATACATTTTATAATGCTATCCAAGTTTTATGCATCAAAGGCTACTATTTTAGAAAAAAGCGTGCGCGGAGTACAACTTAATTAATATTTCTTTTAAAAAAAATTCTTATTTTCATATGCTTATAATTTTTAAAATTATGATTATATTTTAAAACATTTTACACTTTTCAGAACCTCATTCCTTTATAAATAATGTGTAAAAGATTCGTATTATTTAATTTAATTAAGAATTATATATATTTGAATATTGTTTATATCCCCCCCCTCCAGAAAAAGTTAACACCCCTGAGACCCTTAAATATACAGAGCTATTTAGCATATATTATTCTTGCTATTGATTATATATATATATATATATATATATATATATAAATAAAATTGAAGTGTCTGTTTGTAATTTCAAATTAGCAGCTTTTTACTTAATGCACTAAAAGTATATACGGTACTCATAACAAAAAACCAATTTTTAAAATTTTTGTCTGTCTGTCTGTCTGTCTGTCTGTTTGTTCCGGCTAATCTCGGAAACGGCTGGTGCGATTTTAAAAATTCTTTCACTAATGGAAAGCTACATTAACGGGGAGTAACATAGGCTATATTTTATTCCCGTATTCTTACGGGAACGGAAACTATACGGGTGAACGTGAAACTGAATGCCAAGATGAACGCCAAGCTGAGCTAATGAAGTCGTTGTTTTGGTTACTGGCGACCGATGCTCTTCATAACAGTGTTACGCGCACATCATAAATCGCTGACACGTGCCATAATTTTTTTTTTATGATAGTTATCTCACTGTTCAGTTAAGTAGAGCATCGGCTGTTTCGGATGCACTTTTAAAAATAATAAATCAAGGCTTCATAAGCAAAAAGCAATGCAAGAAACAAAAAATTGATAAGTTTTAATCCTTTCTCTTTTTTTTATTTACATTTTTAGTCACATTTAAACAATAGTTATTATTTGCTTAATATTTATATTGTAATCGAAGAATAATAATTTTCAAGGTATCTTTCATTTTTCTACCTCTCTGTTTTTCTTAATTCAAATTGTTCTTAATTTCTTAATTGTGAGTTTTTTCATTAGTTATATTTAAGCTGTTTTAAACTTTAACAGCTGAACTTTAAGTATAATAATTAGAAATCAATGTTAAACATTGTTAGGTTTTTATTCATGAAAATATTTCAGATTTTGGTAAATTACTCTTAGGTTATTTTATTTAGTTAACTGGCGTAGGTAGTTGTTTCTAAAATAATTCAAATTGTTTTTAATTTCTTAATTGTGAGTTTTTTTAATTCGTTATATTTAAGCTGTTTTAAACTTTAACAGCTGAACTTTAAGTATAATAATTAGAAATCGATGTTAAACATTGTTAGGTTTTTATTCATGAAAATATTTCAGATTTTGATAAAAAACATAGCGTTTATGATGATGTTCACAATCTCAATATAAAAGAAGATTCGTGGTTGTGTGAAAGATCCATTTTAGCACCTATAAACGACCAGGTTACTGCACTTAATCAGCGCATGTTAAATAAGCTTCCTGGTGAATCACAAACATACCTTTCCATCAATACAGTTTGCAATCCGGATGAAACGGTTAGTTATCCAACGGAATTTTTAAACAGTATAATTGTGCCTGGTCTACCTCCTCACAAGCTGGAACTTAAGATTGGCGTTCCCATCATACTACTCCGTAATTTAAACCCACCAAAACTTTGCAATGGTACTAGGTTGCGAGTAGTGTCATTGCAAAGAAACGTTATAGAAGGTCGTATAATATCCGGATGCGGAAAAGGTAACATAGTACTTATACCACGAATTCCCATAATACCATCGAATTTCCCGTTTGAATTCAAAAGACTACAATTCCCTGTAAGTGTCAGCTTTGCTATGACAATTAACAAGTCACAAGGGCAAACGTTAAGGAAAGTTGACATAGATTTAACTAAGAGTTGCTTTTCACATGGCCAACTATACGTGGCATGTTCACGTGCGAGGAATGCCACTGGCGTTTTTGTTTTAGCTCAAGAAAATCGTACACCAAATATTGTATATAAAGAGATTTTTCAATAAATTTAATACTGTATATAGAGAGGATGTTCAATAAATTTATACGGAAAAAACCACACAAAAATTAACAAAAAACAAAGAAAATAAAAAAAATAAAACAATAAACACCAAAAAGCAGAAAGAACACAAAAATATAAAAACAAAACATTGATTCACAAAGTAAAAAAATGACATTAAACTCTCTCTCTCTCTCTCTATATATATATAGCGTGTATGTATTTCTTAACGTGGAATACAGAATTATTAAGTTTTCGTAAGATCTGTGAATTGAACAAAACACTTTTTTGTAAATTTCTACGTGAACGAAGTCGCGGGTAACAGCTAGTATATATATAAATTTGAAGTAAAATAATTTTTTAAAATTTTTAGTATTTCTTAAGACTTATGAACTATAATTTTGAATACATTAAATATCACATCATAAGAACATTAAATTCAATTTCATTTAATGAAAATACCAACGTTATGTCAAACAGTGTATTTCTGCACAGTTATACGAACAGGTCTTTTATACGTTTTATACGAGGCTGATTTGGAATTTCAAAAATAAAACAGAGGTTAAATTTTAGCGGGAAATCGATTTGCAAACAAAACTTAAGGTAAGCGACTACCCTAAAATTGTGAATTTGCTAAAAATTGATAATTTTTTTATGATTTTATTTTATACACCATTTTATTAGCTTTCTAAAAATATCAAGTTTACTATTTTCCGTTAATTAGAACAAAAACTACAAGTGTTTTAGTAAAAGCAGTGTCATTACTTTAAGCAAGATATATCATATTTAAAAACATGTTTTAACCGAAATGTGTTTTTTTAAAAAATGCTCAAATGGGGACAGCGATGGCTCAAAAAGTTTTGAAAATAATGAACTGAAATTTTTTGTGTATGTTCTGTATAACAGTAGAAGTGTTTTAACTGTAAGATTTATCCGTCACTGTTTTATAACAAAGTTTACAGTCCCTTATGCTTATATAATCACTCATATAACAACTAAGATAAAGTGCTCCAGTTTTTGTAAAACTTAAAATATCTCTTATTCTGAAGGTCACTTCAAAATAGAATAACATAGCAACATGCAACATAGCATGGAAAATTTGTTCATAAACCTTTGGTACCAATAGAGCCGCGTTTAGGCTGTTTTTTGTAAATTTTTTCTGTTTTTTCCATTTTAGAAATAATAATATTTTTTTCTCTTCTTAATTTAAGCATATATTTCTTAAAATGTATTAAGGTATCCGACTATGTTGAAAAAGTGCTTTTTAGGTGTTGGGTGTTGTTTGGGTCATTAGGGAAAAAAGAAATATAATTATTGAGGAAGTAGAACTAATACATAAAACAAGAGAATTTTTTAAGTTGCTTTTACAGCATTTACTTTATCTAACTTATAAAAATATTTTTTTAATGCGTTTTTTGAAGAATGAAATTTTTGCTATAATTTGTGCACGAAAAACGGGATATCTCCAAAACAATCAAATCAAATTCACTGAAATTTATAACATATACGTTATGGGCCTTTCAGAGTGTAACAAACTGCAGGTTTTAAGGTACCTCATTTAATCACATTTTACAGTCATTTTTAGCTTAGAACATGCAGTAATTTTGATGAAAAATCATTAACTTAAAATTTATATAAATGCTAATAAAATATTTATTTCTTAAAATATTTTTTTCTGTGGTTTTTAACACTTCAGAAGGATTAAGAAGTATATTAATGAAATTAAAATTCTATAATGTGCAATTTATTTTTATGTATAACGTTTTTCTTAACTTTAAAAATATTGCTAAAATTTCTTTAAAATATTTTTTTTTCAAAAACAAAAGGTGATACATGTTATTTATTTAATAATTATGACTTTTTAAGCCTATTTATGCTCTTTAAAACAATAGATTTATTCTGAAAATCAATTTTTGAAAAATTGGTCTCCGAACCTAGTCGGATACCTTAAACAAATGTAAAAACAACAACAAAAATCCCCATATCTCCATTTTCTTAAAGGAAAAGTTGTAGTAGCCATTCGGATATCTTAAAAATAATATTGAGAGAAAAACTAATAATCTACAACGCAGACGATAATTCTTTTTTTCCCTGTCTCGAAAATCCCAAGCTTCAATCCTGTAGCGTCACGTTTTTTGTCACCGAAGAATTACAAATTAGCCATTGACAACCCCACCTGTGAGAAAACCAGCGACAGATACACTGTTGCTCAAACACCCCGGGGTTAGCCCGAGCCATCACTAAAGCCAAACGACAACCCCGAGATGTATTCATTATTCAGGTTTAGCTCTTGTTGTTCTTTGCGACGCGATCGGTATGTTCGCTTATAATTCCACCCCTTAGGTGCATTTGAGGAATCAAGAGTTTATGTTGATGGTCAGGAACGAAAAAAATAAGGGGGGGGGGTAGATTCTTTCCATTGTTCTGGCCGGATCTCTTTAAACACAGAATGGGTCATACAGTGACGTCTCATCTGATATGGGAAACGGAAGGAATTTCCAACCGTGGAGAAGTTGAAAGATCCTTTTGTTGGCGAAGAAAAAAGAGGATTTACCTATACTTTTCTTTTTTGTGTGTGTGTGCGTTGCCTTTGAAGAGTGATTTAAGATTGTGGATTGTCGTTTTGGTGAGGTGCATAAAGATGGGAATTTGTTTTATGTGGGAATCGGATCGGATGAAGGAGTGTTTATACTCAAGGTGATGTTGAGGAGGTACGTAAAACTCTTTTCGAATATGTAAGGAATTTACATTCCTTATTCCCTGTGACCCGGGTAGATGTGTGGGTGGAACTAAATGATTAGACGATATGATGAACTCAAATTATTTATTTATCTCTATATTCAACACAGACACCAATAACACTCTAATTAATATAAATTTGATCAATCACGCACAAAAACTCTTTAAGGGGGTCGGAAGTCCCCCGATTCACATCATACCTCAAGTCGACACCAATTGATTCTTCTGATTTTGTCGATTTTGTTAACAAAAAACAGTAAAAATAAATTATTGAATCAATAATTAGCATTAAGGGGAAAAAATAAATTGTTAAAAACAAGTACTTAATTAAATTTTACGTTTTAAATATAAAGGATTATCATTAATTGAAAAAAACTCAAGGAGTTTGTGGGGTGTCCGGACCCCCAGGACACCCCCCCCTTGTGTGCGCCACTGGCCAAAGGACTAAGGTGAGACGAGATAGCGTTGGGATAATATATACGATCATGCAAATCTATCCTTACGATAACTTACACAAAGCTTGTTTTATTAAGGACGAGTTAATGATTTAACTCTCTATTTGAAATAAGATCACAGTACCTGAACTCTTGCAATCCGTTAATCTTTTAGACGTGGCCTTAAAAACTTCTCCAATAGTGGAACTAAGCACTTTCCGAATTTCCAACTTCTCGCATCGTACACTGTTTACGTATACGTGCTCCTGCCGGGTTGCTAGCTTCTCATCTATTCACTTCACATCCAAGTTATCCTCCCTTCACTAAACTTCAATTCTCACTTCACTAACGTTCAAAAAAATCCCCGAATGCAGAATATATGAAACTCAATTTGCATAATCATGCTTTCTTTTCCTCGGAGAAAGTTTGCTGAACAAATGATGACCCAAAAGGTATCCCCAAGGAGTTAGTTAAAGGAACCTTATAGATCTGTCACAAATGTTGGCAGTTTTTCTTTTCGTGAGTTTGTTACCTCTGTGCTATGATACGGAATTCGAGAAATGGAATTTATCTCAGAAAATGTAATTGTGTCTCTATGTTTCTAGCTTTTAGAATTGTTCAGCTGAGTGGATAATCTTCACTTTACGCAGATTCTGAAAAAAAAAAGAAGTATAAGAATCTGAATATTGAGTTATCAACTAAATTAGATCTATAAACAACATTTTTTTATTGTCCAACAATAAAATAATTTCTGTTCATTTACTAGATAATATAAAAAAGTGATTTTTATGTCTACAAAGTACTTGCAATATCTTTTTGGTTTTGCCTTCTCTTTGTTTCAAATAATCCAAAAATTTGTTTAAAAAAAAAAATTTTTAATATTGTTTTTTTTCTCTTCTTTCTCAATCAGCTAAATTCACAACGGTCACATGATACATGCAATCACGTGTTCTTCATGGAATTCAAAACTAACTTGTCCTTGTTCTACTTGATACAGAAGAAACAAATTTAGATAAAATTTAAAACTCGGTAATTTGGTAAAAATGTTAACGAATCTGCAAAATTTTTTCCAAAGTTACGAAAAAAAATTCTCTTATTCGTGTAATTTGTTAACCTACGAGTGTTATTATTGTTGATAAATATGCATTTTTTTAAAATAAAGTTTCTTAAACACCAAAAATTGGCAACTGCGAAGGGCATGAAATGATTGGCTGGAAACACGTGACCACATTTAACATGTAACTATGAAGTCACATGAATTTATGAACTGATTGGCTGGAAATATTTGATTGCAGTTACCATGCAACTATGACGTCACATAATTTAGTTCAATTTAAAATAACCAAAAAATAAATAAATAACCTCATTTTTTACCTTTCAACACTGTTTTTTTCTTCTTTATCAATTATGTTATCCATTTATATAAATAATAACTTCTCATTTTTCGTGTTAATTATTAAAGTAATTAACCAGAAGAAAAAATGTGCTCTGCCAAAAATTAATTGCAATTTTTAATGCTTTTTCCCTTTTCTAAAGCTTTTCACTGCATTTTGCAAAGTAAATACAAATTCAAAAGATTAATTACACATTAGTATTATATGCAAGTTAATATTATTAGAAGATTCATATTATATGTAACACATGAACAACTTGAGTAGCAATTATTCTTAAAAGAAAATAAAAATATGTGGAAAAAAATATCGAAGAAAATTTTTAGAAACAAGTACCTAACCAAAACAATAACTATATTATGCAGATATAGTCACAACTTGCAAGCTTCTTCAATATAATGTACAGCATACAAAATAGTTCTTATGATTACATTGGTCCTGTCGCCATTTAAAAAACTGAAATTCGCAAAATAAATGTTAACAATAAATTCTTCTCTTATATTAATTATATTAAAATCATTTCAGAGCATTGCATATTTGTTTCAGGATTTTGTCTGAATTTCCTAGTTCTTGGTGTTTCACATATCTGAAAGCAAATATATTTAAAGATAGATAATAATGTATACCAGTACATTTAATGAAAAAGAGGCAGATTTAAATAGTTTCATTTTCCTGTTTTAAATAAAATTCATTTGAAATTTCCAAAAAATGTCAACACACAATACTGAAATGGCATTTGTAACATTTTACAAAAGAAGCAAGTGCTTGAAAGAGTGAGCGGCAATTTTGAAGTAATGCATTAAAATATCCATTCTTCAATTTCTGATGCACTAACAAGTTCAAGAAACTTTCTTTTTCTATTCTAAAACTTATGTCCACGCACCTGGCAAAAGTACAAATTAACTGAGATTTGTAAAGTATTCGATAATAAAAAATGCTGAGCTAAGACAAGAGAAAACTTTTTATAGTTTCCAAAAAATAATAATATTTCAAAAGAGAGAACTAATTATGAAAGAGATTATGAAAAACAAAAAGAGATTCCTTGTGTTATAATCGCATTTTTTTCAACATTTTTAACCCTCGAGATTATGCAGTTTTCCTTCTCGTTAGGCTTAACAAGCAAAATAAACAAAAGAACAATTTAGAAGCTTTTGTTACTGAGTTTCTTGATAAAAACTGAAAAATGTTCAAAGAATACCGAAAAAAAGCAAGGTGTAATTATTTCTTACGATTATTAAGCAAAGATTAACTAATACACATTAATTAAATTCAACGATAAAAGTGAAATAAAGAACATTTGAAGAATTTCATCTCTTCACAACACAACGCCATTTTTATTTTTTCCCCTTCTTCTTTTCGAATATCGAGATTTGAGAACAATTTTTTTCCAACAGACGTTATTCTCAGATGACTTGCTACGTTTTCAAATGTGAAAAAGGAGAAACTGAAGAACAATAAAATTAAACTCCCCCCCCCCCTCTTCGTCTTTTGAGTGAGAAATTACAGAAATTAAAAAAGACAGTTGTTAACATCGGCGGGAAAAGCAGCAAGTTCCCTAGCGATAAGCAAATGTTAAAAGCAATGAAGAAATATGAGTAATTGTTCCTAAAAACTGGAAAATTAAAGAGTCTGGAGTGGAAATGCATTACCCTGGCTGCCACGCAAGAAAGAAAAGGTAAAAGCGACTGCATGAATTTATGTGTTTTTCCCACTTTTTGATTTTCATGACGGGTGTTAATTGGATGAGAAATACTCTTAGGTATACTATTAAAAGCAAATGAATGTGATGATATTTAAATTCTCAATGGACTCAAGTCTGCGTTCATACTTTTAATCATGAATTCAGATATTATTAGACGGTTGAAGAATTGTATATCATCTCTGGAGCTGTTGCCATTAAATTTTATGACGCGGAAAATTTTAAAATAATTTAACTCTGCAATATTTCTGCGAGGTATATTTTCTACAGGAAAAAAAAAATCTTATCAGAATTTTTATGCTTCATGATACGGATGATGAATATATGAGTTAAAACATTAGGAAAGGGGTTGACCTTATATTACCAGGGCAGGTGTCTTTTGTTGCAAAGTCGTAAATTTGATTTAATAAATAGGTTTACGAGCTGTTCAGTTATACTGACGTCAACTGTAGTGTTAAATAGAAGAGAAGGTGCGCGAGGCATTATAATACATTTAGTTTGAGGTTATCTTTGAATGACGTAAGCAAAAGGTTATCGAAGATGAAACAGAACAATAAAAAGAAATGAAAAGAATGTTGAAGAGCTAATTGTGAATTTCTTTGTTGACATCAAAGCGATATAAAATTGATAATTTTTGAGACTTGGCCTTTTTGTCTACAATTAAAAATTTCCTCTTCAAATATTACATAAGACATTTGAATGTTGGTTGAAAGAGAAAAAAATCAACTTAAACTACAAAGCTTAAAAATATTTGATTGACTAGAAATTTATATTTTTAAAATAATGGAATGGAACAACGTTTCTCTCGTCAATTTTTCACTCGTATGACACTTGAATTTACCGTCATGGCTCGACATGCTCTAACTCCATAATGTATAATTACTAACATCTACATGTACAGTCGGTTTGATCTGTGTTATAATATACAGGGTGTCCCAAAACGACCGCATAAACTCTGCACAGCTAGATTCCTCGTTGGGAGTACATAAAAACCGCCCAAAGAAGCATTCCTGTACGATCACTAGTTTACGAGGAAAATACGAAAAACAAAGTATGACGTCACTTCCGGTGCAAGAAAAAGCACTTTATTGGACATGTCAACAACAGTATTTGCATATCTTTCCAGACGATAATGTTTAAAACGTTCGTCGCGTCATGCACGCGTGCGCCGTGGAAGGACGTTAAGCTGCCGTTGAACTGGTATTTAAAAGGTTACATCTTGCAGCTACCTTCGTATGGTGGCCATGTATTCCGTTCGTGACTACTGCGACACGTACTTGCGATATGCCTTGTGACTACTGCGACATGCCATCTCAAAGAACTGGTGTATCGAGACGTAGTGGTAACACAAATGAACTTAGTTGCTCGTCTGCATATTGCTTGTGCTTCGGTGGACCCCACGATGCTGCGATGTGTATGAGTGTATGACAGCCATTCCACGGCGTGCTCAAGCCTGCCTCGACATGCACGGTGGACATTTTGAACATCTGCCTTAAATTGTGCATATACTGCTGTTGATATGTTCAATAAAGTGTTTTTTCTTGCACCGGGGGAAGTGACGTCATACTTTGTTTTTCGTATTTTTCTCGTAAACTATGAATCGTACAGGAACGCTTCTTCGGGCAGTTTTTATGAACTCCCAACGAGGAATTTAGCTGTGCAGAGTTTATGCGGTCGTTTTGGGACACCCTGTAAATGGAGAAAAAAATATCTTTATTAATTGAAACCTATGCATGCGGAAAACATGTTTTTATGGTATGGGATTTGGAGAAAAGTAATTTAAAAGATTAATTTCAAAATTTAATAGTGCCAGGTTGAATTTTCAAAAAAAGAAAAAAATGAAGGGAAAAAAGGAGATAACTTTATTTGGATTATTTTAGACTCCGTATGGAATTATTTTTCGATAATATAAATAACTAGAAGCAATTATTATTAATAAATGAGTACTGAGTAGTACAATGTACAATACAAAATAGTGTGACTTCGTGAGCCCCCAAAAAAAAAATTACTCCATTACTTACTTGGTAGCGAAAGGGATCCCCTACCTTTTAGCCAAAAGGCATTTCATTTCATATTAATTTTAAAAAATTAATTCATTATTAAACTTTAATTTTCACAGCCTTTTACTTGAAAAAAGTTAGAGTCCAATTTGATGTTCACAGATCTTCAGGTGATCGTATCCCGGATGTGTCTGTCCCCATAACCCCTTTCGCTGGTATCGCTCCGAACAATCACTAGAGCGGCTATTCCGCAGACTCCGTCACTCTGTCTGTAAGATGTCATGGCAGTTCCTTTCTCTTGGTCCTTTGGGGTGCGGCTGCCCCGCAACCTTTCTCACGTGTGTTCGAAGAAAAAGAAGAAAAGCTTGTGAAGGATCTGTACGCAATCTTCTGATTTACCCTTTTGGAAACTTTGGGGCTAGCTTTCGCGTTAATTCACAGCCATCCCTCAAGAAGAAACTTTGATATGAAGATACATTTGACTCTATAAAGTCAAAGTTTTATAAATGTAAGATAGAAGGAGAAGAGGAACTGTTGTGGTGATACGTAGGTGAGATATAATTCATTATCACGACTTGAGTTAAGGACGAAGTTTGCCACTATAATAAATGAGTGGATTGAGAATTAATAATCTAAGATAGATTGGTTTAGATTAAATTAAACAGATTACTTTCACTTGTTTACTTAGTGTAGATTGCTCTCTTTATATCACTCCTAGGGTCTCCTCTTGTAGTTTCACTTGGGGTTGATTAGTGTGCTTGAATAGTAATAAAATAATAATTATTATGGAAGTTTCTGGTGATTCTTTGCTTCCCCCCACACCCTTAGGTAGGCAGGATGTTGAAGGAGCGACTTTAAATAGAATTCGCTCATAAGAGCTGATGCCGAAGATCCTCTTCACCTTTCAAACCTACCCTTTAAACCCCCTGGGTAGGCTTCTTTTATGCCTCCAATAAAAGAAGCCCCGGTATTCTTCGTCTTGGTCTTAACGCTATTGGTTCTTGAGATAATATGCCCTCGCGACTGAAATCAATAATGTCGTCTTACCTCGTACACTATATGGAGTGTCTATCAATTGACTTGTCATTTTGACACTGAGAATACCCTCTTTATCACGACAAGGCGACATTCTTTTCGTTCAAGTAATCCACAGTTGAAATGTGCGAAGGAACTAAATAATAAAAAAAATGTTCAACAGGAATATCCTTTCTATAAATCGTTGTGACTAAATCATCTGATTGTCAGAAAAGGAAGAGGTACGTATCATCAAATACGTTTCCAGAATCGGCTCAAAATCTATTTAGCCCCCGGCATGATGAGAGATGTCTCTTTTTGAAGAATAAAATGTCCCTTCTGAGCATTCTATTCACCCCTGTGTATTAAACTCGACACGTATTGTCGTAAAGTGTTCGTCTAATGAGACGACGGTACAATATCATTACCCCTCTCTCATCCCGCAACGTCGGATCAGTTTGATCCAAGTTTTTCTTCGTCTTCCACTTTAATGCGCTCTGCAATTTCAACAGCTTTGAAATTTAGCTCTAAAGAACCTATTAATACATATAAATAATGTCTGATGTGTGTGTGGGGGGGGTCGTAACTGTTTACTATGTGTTCTCTCATCGCTGTAGGTATTAAACAGTAAAACCTGTTTTTCTTCAAAATAATTATATATATATATATATATATATATATATATACATATATATATAATATATATATACATATATATATATAATATATAATTTGACTTTGCCATAAAAATACTCACCTAAACTTTATTCCCTTTATGACAGTACTTAGCATAAAAATTTATTTTATTTTTCCTTCCATAAACATACCAAAGAACATCTTTTTCGCATAGGTAGGTTTTGAGGTTCTGAAAAGAAATTTTTCGATACACTCTAATGTATAGGTACATGACGCAATAATACTGTGACTTTTTTATTTTTATAAGGTACGCAAAAATGGTTTACATTGGTAACTATACACATTTGTAACAGGTTGTGTTTTAACTGTAACCGAAGGGATTACGTAGTAACTGATTATAACTGTAACCGAAGGGATTACGTAGTATCTGATTATAACTGTAACGAAAAGTAGAGAAAATTAACAAGGATAGTATACGATTATAACTGTAACGAAGGATTACGTAGTACTGATTATAACTGTAACCGAAGGGATTACGTAGTAACTGATTATAACTGTAACCGAAGGGATTACGTAGTAACTGATTATAACTGTAACCGAAGGATTACGTAGTATCTGATTATAACTGTAACCGAAGGGATTACGTAGTAACTGATTATAACTGTAACCGAAGGGATTACGTAGTAACTGATTATAACTGTAACCGAAGGGATTACGTAGTAACTGATTATAACTGTAACCGAAGGGATTACGTAGTAACTGGTTTATAGAGCTGCGCCGCCCTCAGTCAGTTGGACAGTCAGTCAGTTAGTTCGTTTTTAGTTAGTAAGTGCGAAGACGTCTTGTTGTTGCGTGAATGTGTGCCTTGTTTTCATGTAATCATGTGTCTGTTCTACTGTCGAACAAAAATAAAAGCAGGATTTGAACCTACGACCTGAAATACTTAATATGAAAAATAAGAACTATGATGTCACAATGGGGACGTGGTTAGAGCGGACACATAACATTTCGTTTTTGAAACTCATCTTGGTTAGAGCGTACACATCCCCCCCCCCCTATCTTAGAACAGATTCGATTATCGAATTACAAGGTTAAATACATTTTTGCCAATCAATTTTAATTATTTATATTAAATTGCTAAGATATTATATTGCAAATATATTTTAAACATAAAAGCGCATGTAAAATTGGACGAAAGAACTGTTAACACCCTAAAAGAATTCGAAACATCAAACAATTTAGAAAAATGTCTAAAATCTTTAAGTTTTGTAAGTAGGTTGGACTAAATCCAATGGTAAATATTTATGCCTTTTTAAAAAACGTTAGTTAGTATTTACTTACTTGTATCTTGTGTATGTTACTTCTAGTATTTATTTTTACACTTATATACATTAATAAAACTAATTAATTATATGGCAATTGCACCTGTTCTAATATTTATTTTACTCTAAAATACGGTTTTACACAAAATTCCTGAATTTTTTAAAATTTTTATTACATTTTGCTTTGTTGAAACTGTATTCGCTCTATAATATCTTAATAGTTTAATACAAATAATTAAAGTTGATTAGCAAAAATGTATTTATATCCTTGTAATTCGGTAATCGAAACTGTTCTAAGAGGAGGGGGGGGGGTCCGCTCTAACCACGTCCGCTGTAGCCACGCAAAACGTCGCAATTCCTCTCGGGTTGAGATCCTTGTACTATAGTAAATACACCTGTTCTCTTATGTTTAGTCTCTCTTTTGAAGTCCACCTATAGCTTTTTTCCACGTACCTACCCCCTTCATCCCGAGAGAAACGCTAATATAAATAGTAGATTATTTGGAATAGGGTGATCGAAACAAATTTTCAAAGATTCCATAGAAAGATACATTTTTACCTTATCTAAATTAATGAAAAGTTTGAAATATTCTAACATACTAATTTAGCAAACATCACACACAATGAGAATTGTATCCAGTATTTGACGTTGTAATTTAAAAATTCGATAATAGAAATCCATTTATTAATTGCACTTCTTACAGTAATACGAATAATTTTAAATCATGTTCACATTACTTTATATTTCTTTTTATTTTACATTAAACTGTTGCAATTATTAATCCATTGCGTTAAATTTAATAGCTATTATTTTAGATTATAAAATTCACAGACATTTATGAAATTGTGATTTTATTCTCCTCAATTCAGCACTGATTTCTTTCTCTAAACATTCCACCGAAATTTCTTCTCTATAAATATCTTGAATTAAATCCGTCTATCAGCACTTTTTATGCATTTATCTTTAAAATTTTACACGTAAAACAACTTGCATTTTTTCAAAAATTATGGCATTATTTCAGGAATATTATTAAAGTAGTTTTCGGCTTTTTCCTTGAGGGCTTTTTTAATGGAAAAATGTCCCCAGATGAAAAAAATCCGTATGATTGTAATTGTTCATCATGCTGTAGACTTAAAATTTAAACACGTGACATAATATTTGAATATTAACATGTAAATGAAGCCTGTGAAATATTAAAACGCTTATTATACAAGGAAATAAAAATATTAATTTGAAATTAATAGAGCAATTTTTTATTAAAAAACATGTCCTATATATGATAGAACATAAACATAACCTATTAATATTGTAATGTTTTACTACCTGATAAAAGCATTTTGCTTTCCAATTCGAATGCAAATTTTTACTCTTTGACATTAGGCTCTCATTTTTTATTATAAGACGTTAACTGCTTGGACATAAAATATATATTTTGGAACTATTTTTCAAGAAAACTGATTATCCCGACCCTACACTGCGTTCTCTGTTGACACTTACTTGCATAAAATTACTACAAAATGTCAACAACTACTTGGGCTACGAGCCGTAAGTTGCAAATGGAAAAATCCACTGTCCATTGGTATTTTATGTATAAATATTTACTCTTTTTCTTATGTCTTTGATAAAAAATGGAGTCACAAATAGATAAAAGAAAAGTTACTGGAATACACTTATAGCACTTAGAATACTGATCTGTTTTCCTCTTCGGTTGTTTTTATGCTTTATTTTGCCAAAATGATAAAAAAAATTATTTGAAATACGATAATTTCTTAAAAACTGTTCCTTTATATGTACCAAATCAATTTTATTGAAGCCTGTTTTTCCATATTTTTACCACAGCAATCATATTCCCTAATAGAAATATATTTTTAATGCATATTTTATATTTTATCTTGTTTTTTCCGTGCTTACACAAATCAATCCACAATTAAGAATATAACATTAAAAATAAAAATAAATAGTTTGTATCCGACAATAATTTATCCACCAATAAAAAATAATTTATTCGCAAAAATTTTAAAACACAAATAAAATTATAATTTATTTTTTATTTTTCTTCCTTACTTATGTAACCACGGCAGCCTAGTGGTTATGAGTCGCAGTGTCACGTGTTCGAATCCTGGTGTCACGGAATAACCGCCGTGTAGAGAAGGATGATGCATTAAATCCGTAAAGGCTGTATATCTTCTCGTTTGCGTGGTATGAAATTTAGGAAAGGGGAGGGGGTAACTCAGCTGCCGTCCTCGTCACTTGACCAAAGTTAAAACTGACGAGATCCATAGCCAATAGCCCTCACGTTGCTGTATAGAACGAAGTTTAATTAAAACTCACTCTCTCTTCATTATTTATACAAAATAATTTTCCAATTCAGAATACTACTTATCTTAAATTCACACAGTTATATGTAATTAATGCGTATTCATTAGTAAGTCTTTTAAGTTCTCACAATGAGGCTTTTTAGCTGTGTTAATGAAAGCATTGTAAACAACAAACTCATTACTGAATCAGAAAAGATATACTGTAGAACGTCGTTTATCCGAACGTTTATTATACGGAGCGTCAAATATCCGGACCAGAGTCCGGATACATTTTCGAACATTGCAATGCTCAACAGTTGCTTTGCGTGAGGCCTAAAGTGGCAGGAAAATCTGAAGTGAGAGATATGTAGGGAACTTCAGTTGTGTGATTTGGTAAACATCTGAGCAGAATATCAGGATTGTTTGTTTCTAAGTGAGGGGGTGCATACATGCTCTTTTGTTGAGTTTTCTTGATGTACAAAGCTGGATGGCATGCGTTGCAAAAGACTGTGGATTTCAAATGCTAAATGATGACGAGATAGTGACTTCCGTGCAAGAATCCGTCCCTGTCGACGATGAAACGGATGAAGACGAGGACAACAACAACAATGAAAGTAGCAAGGGTTCATCAAATGCTGACGCGTTTATGGCGTTAGAGACAGCTCTGGAGGGGTACGAACAACCATCAGAGTGCTGTTCTACTCAAATACTGCTGCTGAAGAGAATCACAGACCTTGCATTGAAAAAACGAAGGTGTTCCGAAAAATAAGTGATTATTTTCCACAATCAGGGTAAAATTGCCACATTTTGCACCTATTTTGCTTTTCTTTCAAGCACCTTTCCCGCATGTGGTGATTTTCAATATTCGTACAGATTCCTGTTTCATATACTGCATGGATCGCATTCGGTTTTCGGTTATCCGAACAACCGCGTATCCGAACGGTGACCGGTCCCAATGGATTCGGATAAACGACGTTCCACTGTATCTCATTTACCTTTACTTTTTGGTTCTTTAAAACTCATTCAAGATTGATTACAGAATTCTAGTGCATTATAATGGCGCAAGAGTATAGCACAAATATAAAAAAAATTAATCGGACACCATTTTAAAACACTCACACACATCTTGATATGTTTACATCGTCAACTTCAAAAAACTAATAAAGTTAAATATACAACTGCAAAATCAGGAAGAAAAAAAATAATAATAATAATAATAATAAATCTTCCTTTTAACAACTTCAGGGGAGAAAAGTAAAGTGAAAAAGAAAAAATTCTTATTCCACATACACCGAAAACGATTTATTCTTCAAGAAACAAGTTCTTCGAAAATTTTGCGAACCACTCGGAAGTGTACTTTTTAAGTCTTCATACCTTCAGGGTTAACTGTATCTTCCAACTTCAAAAAATAATGCAACAACGAGCCTCCCTTTTCATAACCATTAGAGGAAGGCCGAGAATAGGATGAAAAAAATAAATAATAATTGAATGAAAGTTGAAAACGCGGTGGCTCCTCTGTTGTAAGTACTTTCGCGACGTGATTTGTAGATGGTTTTGTGACGTTGTTGTCTTCAGCAGCCACAATAGCGCACACAGTTGACAATATAAATCTTTTTAAATATGCGTCTCCTTTTCTCTCTTTTTATTGTTGCTATTTCCTCTTAAATTTTGTTGGGTTTCCTCTTCCTGAAATTTCACAAAATTTGCATAGGATCAGGTGTGCGCTATAAATAAAAATTAGAATCTATTAATTAGCTAAGTATGTATCTTGAATGCTGATGAAGGTCATTGTGTAGTTGGGAAGCGATAGTTCCCAAAGATTTAGTTAGTTCACCTTTTTCTTGAGTGTGTGTGTGGTAATCTTTTTCATCATTTTTGTCACAAGCGAGAGAGGAATTAATCTTTATCACTCCCAGAGAACAATTTTGTAAAAGTTCTGCATTTAGTTGATTTTTAAAACTTATTTTCAAAACTTTTGTCACGTTTTTTCTTTTATTCAGTGTTAAGGAAAATTATTTGAGGCAGTTGCTTTCTCTTTTAGTTGTAAAATCCCCCCAGGATATTAAAGAGAGGTTGGTAATCGTATTCTTGTATATACTTTTAATAAAATTATCCTCTTCTTTTTTTACAAGAAAATTATTAGCAAATTTTTTATCTATTTCTTTCTAAAATGTGTGATTTTTTTTCTTAATAATATGAATCGTATGCTATCGGGACATCTATGACATATAATAGAAAGGTAAAATACTTATTTCTCAGATAAATGCCTTATAAAAAAAATCTATATAAGTTGAAAAACATTTAATTGAGCAGTACTCAAAATGATTCATAACTAAAAAAACAACATTTTATAATTGATTTGTTGGTATTATTTTAATACAACTGTGATTACTTCCCTACTCTTACCAGTTGTCCCATGCCTTAAAAAGTCCTTGCTATGATGTGGCGCAGACGGAGAGCCAAATTCTGCAGAACTTGCCAACATTGTCATCATAAACACTATCAATTTTCTAGAATTTTTCAAACACATTTTTGATTGTTATAACAATTGATCTGGAGTTATATCTAGCTTGTATTAAGTTGGAACTTTGAGCTGCAATCAGCTTGAATTGTAATCGATTGCTATTGCTTGAATTGTAAGCCTTGACAATCGATAAATGTTGAGAACAGTGGCATACTCAAGGTTGGGTTTTGGGTATACAAAGAGTGAGGTGCACATGCACCAAATTTTTAATTTTTGGCATAAATATTTCGCTTTAGCGGTTTCATTTACCAGTTTTTCCTAATGTAAACTCCTATTAAAATAGTCTGTGTGGGCTTCTGGCTCAGAAAGGTTATATTACAAACTTTACTTAATGCTTAAAACAGTGTAAATAATTTATATCTGGATGTGTAATACGTTAATATTACTATCTGTTGTATTAATTTTATGCTTAAATTGTAATATTCGCAAGCAACGACGTTCCTTTAATGGCGGTACAGTTTAAACTTGACTAAGCGTTGCCGATAAACCCAAGATTGCATCATTTTTGGTGACAATGTTGGCGAGTTGGCGACCCTATGGATGCTTCTGGAAATTACTGAGGAGAAATCTATTTCTATCACTATATTTGACGAAAGCGCATCTGTCGAAAATGATCCTTACAAACTATAAATAAGAGCCCCTCTCCGAAGTTTAGTCAGTATTGTTTTTGACCGTTGAAGGGTCGACTAGCGATTAGTTGTTACTATTGAGCGAGTGCTTGCGAATCATCTTAAACATTACGTGTTTACATTTTTAGACACTCATAATTGTCTCTGAGCACTGTAGAAGGTGTGAAGACCTTCTGGGATTTATCAAGCGAATATTAGTGCTGAATCTTGTGTTTCAAAGATTGTTTTGTTTTACAAAAAATTTTCATCACTCCTGCTTTTTGAGACATATAGCAAGAAGTCCTCGAATCCCGATCAACGTAACAGTTGTATTTCGACATTTTCAACGAAAAATAAACGATGACAATACCAGTTGGCTCAAAAATAATCTCAACATGTCCTACATTCAACCGCCAAATTTTAATTGAACCAACGGCTCAAAAGTTATCAAGCGTCTTTTTTTCAATTCCTACTATTAGTTCACACTCTCTATATTTATCTTGTTCAAATTTTCAATCGCTAATAAAAGGCCTGTTAAAGCACTCGATTGAGCTGAAATTTTATACGCACGATTATTTTTGATGACAATACAGTAATGTAATTATAATTAATAAAAATTAATTCACTAAAACTAATTATTCAAAGAATTGCACTTGCAGCCACGTTGGCGACTTTTGTCATAACTTGAAAAGGTTTTTTTTCTCACACATATTTTAAAGCGCTCATTTGAGCTGAGATTTTCTATACACTATTGTTTTGGGTAACAACACGTTAATTTAATTATAATTAATTAAAAATAATTGACTGAAATTAATTATTTAAAGAATCACAGATACAGCCACGTTGGCTTCATTTTTAGCGACTTAGGTCAAAACTTTAAAAGATTTTTTTTCACGCCTCCAGTTGATCTGAAATTTTAAATACACTTGTAGCGATATCATCTATACAAGCCAGCATTAACCTCCTCACCATGATGATCATTTTGATGTAGTGGTTAAGTTACTCGGTTTCGGATCCTAAGGTCCCGGGTTCTGTCCTAAGGATAAACGCGCCACTTCACACTATTGGTTTGGTTGACAATACCATACTTTAATGATAATTAATAAAAATTAATTGCCACTTAATGTTGTGATTCTGTCATATGTATGTACATATTTATATTAATTGTAACTATTTAAAAAAAGGAACTAACATAATTTTTTTGTTGTTGATCTAAGTAGGAATTGACTTAAAATTTTTTTATATTTTACTTGTTTTTCATATACTTCAATAACTTTCACCCTGTATTCGTTTGTATACGTTCCTATACTTATCATCTCATTTTTCATCATATAATAACTACCATAATCTCAACGAACCCTATATGACTCATTCTCCAGACCGTATGTATTCATATTTCAATATTAAAAAAGTACCCCAGAGATCTTGTTAAGATAAATCTGGTGTACCCATAGCATCGATTTCTACCGATATATCCGATTACTTTTCCTAGATCGCCGATAGCATCGCAATCGCCTCCCAACGCGGTGTTTTTACACATTTAATGATTAGTGCAAGTTTGGCATAATGCCCAATTAAGGACAACAGCGTTGATTGGGAGCGACGTCTGGCGTTGACGACAGTAATAACTGTCACTCCTGTCATCATGAAATATTATCCGTCCCCAATTGACATTCAGGGCATGCTGCGGCCGTAGTGATGGGCCCTCTGGTTCGGCCAAAGTTTTCAGATTGGATTTTAATATATTATGTTTCTGCGTTTTGGGGGACGGTGCTGTGATGGCCTGTGAAATGCGAAAATAAAACGACGGCTCTTGAAATTAATGGTTTGAAATGGATTAATGAATCGTCCGGCATTCTTCATGTATGAGTGTAATTATAATAAAATGCAAGCTAGAGATGTGATAGTTGATGGGTTTGTTTGTGAAGTATTAATTTTAAAATATTATTTTATTCTTTTTTATTTAGCATGCTTTTAATTTGAAATGGAAATGATCAATCGCTTTTTCATGGATGGGAATAAATTATTAATTTATGGTGGTATTTAAATATTTTTATTTTCAATGATATATATGATTAGCATTTAAATATTTCATGTAGGAGATTTATATTTCTTTCTTTTTTGTATACAGAAAAATTGATTATTACTCTTTCATTAAAACCCCTCGATTGCAATTTCTCTCTTTATATACAGATTCTAAGTGAATAGTGGTAACGGTAGCCTAAGTGCAATAGTGGTTAAGGTCACAGACTCAAATGGCTGGCGTGTCATGAGTTCCGAGTCTTGTGCCGCTAAAGACCCGCCGTGTAGGAGAGCAATGCAAGTTTAATCTGTCGAAAGCTCAGACGTCCTCCCGTTGGTGTGGTATGACAGTTAGGAGAGAGGGGGTGCTAGCTCAGGTGTCATCCTCATCACTTGATCATGTTTCAAAATTTCGAGGTCCGTTGCCGAAAGCCCTCGAGTAGCTGAACAGTGCGACGTTAATATTCACTCCCTTGCTCAGGTATTTAATAAACTGTTGAAGCTTCGTGCACGTGATTATAGAGAAAGGGAGCCAAGTTGCAAGAGTGGGAGGTGGGTTGAGGGGTACTGAACTGGGGGTTAACCCAACTGACATATAAGGAGCTGGGGAATCATCACATGTATATATGTAATAACTTAACTTAATATTTACTTAAAATTCTAATCTTAAATATTTTTTTCTCTAAATCATAATTTTGAATTCCCGGTTTAGAAACACGTCTCATTTCTTAACGCATTGAAGAACTAAAGCCTATAATTTGACAGATTTGTTCATGGTTTCTTCATTAAAAAAATTAGACCTTGAGTTTTTGTGTGGTTTTTATTCGTTATTTCCAATAAAGGAATATCATAATAGCTTACAAGTGCCTTACTAAGCGAGTGAAACATTTTCCTAAGACACTGATGTAATTTCTAAAAAATAACTTATATTTCCCTTCACTTGAACTCGTGATTATGTTTTTCATTGTATTTAAATGTAGAAAAAAAGGTAAATCTCCCTTTTGCTTGACTGGTACTTGAGCACAGAAGCTGCACAATTTTCTTATCTGGTGTTAAAATTACCAAAATAAAAGATAATCTGATCTATATCCCGATTTTTATCGGCACAACAACAATTAACAAAATGAATACATCTTTACAGTGTGTGTGTATGTACACACAAGAACATGCTTTGTTGAATAATGGTATGTAATTATTGGAACTACAGGACAAAATATAAATAAAATACCGGAGAAGCACAGAAAAAAAAGAGCATATTTTTAAAAATAAATTATTGCATTTATTTGATATGGAAAAAAACATCTCCTTTCTCCCCGATTTTTGCTAATTTATGTGCGTAGTATTGCTTGGCGCATATTTACTTAGGACAATGGTCACTTATTCGGTGATGTCTCAAAACATAAACTGATTAAAATTCTTGATAATTATAGCTTTTTTACATGAAATTTGCTTTAGCACAAGTTTTAAGACTCAAAAGTATGTAGCCTTAAGCGAAGGGGAAAAAACCGAACATACCCTCTATAATTTACATGGACTTCTAAAAATATGCCCCTCCCCCAAATAAACTTTCTACATTCTCTCTTGAAAGTATGTACTTCTGTGTTCTCTTCCAAGAACCGCCCATTTCGTAAAAAAATATTCATCTGCCATCAAAATAATAATAATAATACCGTAGAATTATCTCTAAACCATCGTAGTTAATGAGAACTAATCAATTTCCATGTGACATAAAACAATTAAACTTCCTTAACACGAAGATGGTATCATTTTCCGCATGATATATTAGAGACAACTCTTCTTTTTTTCCTCCTGTGCTTAAAAATTAAACATATCATTAATCATCATTAGTCTTTTGATTGATATCATTAACAATGACATATCTGACGTTTGCCATCGCAGCTACAAATCCGTTTGTTTGCATTTCTGAAAGTTTTATTATTGTTATTTTCAACTTTAATGCCATCGGTGTGTACAAAAGATTTGCGAATAATTTTAATGAAGAAATTGAAAGGGATAAAAAAAGGTTTTAAGTATAAAAATTGTTTTAGAAATGAAATGAATCGATGGCAATCATAATTAAAATCCAATGTTTTACCCCATTCGTTATCTTCTCCTATTGTGTAACAATGATACAGTTAAATAATGTTACAAACAATGAGAAATCGTTAACGCTTTAAAAATTTCTCGTTTAGGGTTGTCGATTTAAATTTTTGATGTGACTATATAAAAATGAAAAGAAAAGATGTTTTAATCCTTCTTAATATTTAAAAAAAAAAATTTATTTGCATTTTTTCTTTATTTATTTATTTACAAAATATTTATTTGTTTCCAACAACGAGAAATAATTTTCTTTTTTCGAATTCAATGGGTGATAAACGAAAAAATAAACCTTGTAAGGCTATACATATGATAAAAAAATATAAGCTTTTACTTTGAAAATGTTTGACAAATTTGTCAAGAAAAACTGCAAATTAGAACTAAAAAAATCACTCATAATTAGTAATTCTAAAAAGTTTTTAAAAAATGCTAAATGGTTTTTGGATCAGATTAATTATCTTTACAATTCATTCATATAATTTTTAAATATTTGTGAAAATAAAGAAAACTTTTAAATCGTAGAACAAAACCAATATTATATTCAATTTTACCATTTTCGATAAAAAGAATTATCATTAAAAGTAAATTCTTAAACTTCTTTTTTTATGCATAAAAGTATATACCTTTCTTTTTCTATTCCATTCTCTTGAGATTCGATTTATCTCCCTGTAAATAATTCAAACATTCAAAAACAAAAAAAAAGTAATCACCCACAGGAATCACCATTCCCAATCACAATTCACTGGAGAAAAAAAACCCCAAAGAAATCAAAACAAAAAAACAATCGATATCTCCAACCACACCATCTGAACTGCCAAATTCTAGTGTGAAATCAAATCCTTTCCCTGTCATTAAATAAAATTAATCGTTGAAACTCGAGAAAAATTTGCGCATGCGTACGAGTGGGAGTTGGGGGGAAAAAGAGGAAAAGAACAACGAGAAGCTTTTGTGAAGAATGGTTCATTTGCAATTCAGAAGAGCTAATTCTGTTCACGGTAGTTAAAAAGCCACTTGTTGCTCAGGCTTCATCAATCAGAATTAAACAGAGGGTTGGTAGAATTTAAGAGGACAATATTGTGTGCTTTGGACACTTCTGATTACTATTAATAATAATGGCCACCATAATATGGCGGGCTCGGGGTCTAATTACAGATGCCTCAGCTATGCGATACAAAGTAATTCTTCAAAAGATAATGAATCATCAGAAATTAAGACACGTTAAGATGCTGTAGTTAAAGAAAGGGCCTATTATATAGATTATATTTAGTTAGAATATCTAGGGATTAATTTTGAATTTACTGTTTGTAATGCTACATATGTCTGGGAATTGATTCGTCTGCATTTTCATTAGAGATGGTTTAATTCGTTTCGAATTTTGTAATAACTTTAATTAAAGTGTTGTTTAAACTGATCAGAAGTTACTTATAAATAAAAATGATCTAAGAATATTAAAACCTTCTAAAATCGCATACTTTTAATTATTTATATATTCATACTGTGAAAACTATTCGATCCGGAAACTAGTGGACGCATAGTCTAATGCCATGGTCTTCAAACTTTTTCCACTCACGGAACCATTAGAACAGGGGTTATGGTAAGCGTGCCACTATATGGTATAAGCGCACCACTATCTGATATTAAATCATTTTGCGTGCCACTTCCAACTTTTACATCAAACAAAAATATATATAAAGGTGAAAAAACATTATTTATTGGCTTGTGGGATTTTTACGCAAATAGCATACATTTTTATGCAAGTCTAAGTAGTGAAAATTTAAAAGTAATATAATAAATACTTACGTTTTGTTGTTAATAAACTTCTAACTTCTTACAATCAACTTTTAGGGTAAAATTTTTAACATATATTTTTTTTTTTTTGGTTTACAATAAAAATGAGTAATTTTAAACATTTAATTCTAATTTATTATTAAACAGTCAGTACTTGCTTAATGTGTCTTTTGAATTTGTAGCTTTTTACCAAGTCATCTATATTAGGATTAGTTTTTGAAGATAACAAAATTAGGTTGTGTTTTAGGTGTATATCAGAAAATTTTGTGCGATATGATCATTTTATATGTATTATGCTCGTAACAGAAAACATTTATTCATAAACTTGTGTTGATCCAAAACTACAACAATACCTGGTAGCCAAATCGTGTAAATTTGGAAAATTGACAGGCGGTTCAAATTTCCAACATTCAGTATAATTTGAATTACTTCAGTTGAAATAAATTTCTTATAGTAGAGTGCTGATGGTTAATAACTCCGATTTCGACTTCAGGACAATTAACGTCTTGTACAGAAATTAAAAAAAGGATTTATGAAAGGATCAGCAATTTCTTATCATTTTGAATATCATTTAACCAAGCACTGAATGAATCTTGCAAAATTTTTAAATCTATTATAGCTCGGAGCATTACTAACTTTAGTAGGTAGGATTATTCATAGCGGATACTTTTATAAAAAAAACTTTTAAAATCATTATGACCGTGTAAAATTTTCTATGAAATGAAGCTTTATTAAAGATTTTTATTTTTGCTTGGAATAATAAAAATAATTCAAAATACAGAGAATTTTATAAATACGCGTATGCCTTAAAGTTTGTACAACATTTCCCAATCACTTTCACAGAGTCTTATTACCCTTAATTTAATTGCTAATTGAGATAAATAATTCATTTCAAAAATATTTAGAACACTTAACACCATTCACTGACTACCGACGAGAAATATCTATTAAATTTGTCAATGAAAATTTTCACTCTTAGTGTCTTCAGTTTTGCGAGGGTTGACGGAAGGTGGGAAAATGGAGGGAGGGGGAACGAGCAAACCCGTTTTTTTCCCATTGTCGGGCGCTGATCAAAGGGTTCCGAAAGAGGTCGCCTGACCACGCCTACTGCCCAACCTCATTACGAGCGTGGCTTCACTCCATTTTATTGTCCATCGAATGGAATATCCACAAGTGGTGGCCATTATCCCATTCAGAAGTTGGATTTTCGCCTTCCAATGCCCTTCCGCAAATCGAGCGTGGTCATGTGATGAGTAATAGTGTAAAAAAAGAAGAAAAAAAAAAAGAAAGACTTCTCTCTCGCGCGAGTATATATGAAAATCACAATGGAAATTTCTTACTACAAAAATGTGGAGAATGTTTTGTTTTAGCCTGGTTTAATCGAGTTTCTCAATGCGCAAAACTACTAGACAGACCACTTGTGATTTTTCGAAATTAACCTCATTAGGATATTCTTTTTCCATTTTGGATTGGAACATCTTATGGCAGTGCTTCTCAAACTTTTTATACTAGCGGCCCAATTTTCAATCATAATTTTCATCGCGCCCCCTTCCCTACAATAACAATGCATTCGCATTCCAAAATAATATATTTTGACGTAAAGCTACAACACGACTTTAATTATAAACTGTTCAATTTTATTAAGACAAGTATGAAATTCTGTATATAATTTTATGACATGCCCATAGGGTTACTGGTAATTATTATAAACTGGTTCTTAACTTAGTACCGTTAAATTAATTATAAAATACATTGCGCAGTACTGATACATTTATCAGTTATTATATTTATCAGTTATTATATTATATTTATATTTATTATTTATTATATCAGTGTAAATGTGTATTTATTTTTTATTATGTCAGAATGTATTTTTTTTGCTTCGTTTCAGAGTAAATTAATAATTTTTTTAGAAAATATTCATTTATTTTCGATGTACTCGCGACCCCCTTGTAGGGTTGTCACGACTCCCAAGAGGGGCGCGCCCCACAGTTTGAGAAACACTGTCTTATGGAGCTTTGCTATCTTGAGCAAACCCACAGCCTGATACAGTCGACTCTCGGTAATTCCAACCTTCGATAACACGAACCTCTCGCTAATTCGAAGTGTTTACTCAACCCCTCGAAAAACTCTTCATATTTCGAACTAAAACAATACGTTTTGGTACACTCAATAATTCGAAGTAAAATCTGTGGCTGACCGGAATATAACATGCGATAATTCGAAGTGATCTAACAAAACTTTCGACAATTCAAACGCTCATTATCATGTAGAGTCCTGTAGCAAACAGGTTGGAGCTTACATGTTGTATTGTCTCTGCTGTCTCCCCTGCAACGTAGTCCTTTTGATGACCAACGGAGTTAACTGACTCCGATAACTCTCACAGAAGATAAAGAGTCACTAAACAACTATGCAACTTTTTCCTTCAAAATCATGTTTATGAAGACTTTTTTCATGTTTCATTTATTCTACAAAAATCTATTGACGAAATTAGATTGAATGCCATAAAACAAAAAAAGATAACAGATTTTTTCGTCAAAAAAAATAAAAATTATGTACACAGTTTGCATTTTTTTAATAGTTTTCAATACATAAATGTATTTTTTTTAATACTAGACTTAATTTCTGTATAATATTTATACTATATATATATATATATACTTTTTAAAAATACTTTAAAATAATTTTATACGTATGTACATATGTTGTTTTACTACATAGTTTCAAATTTAAATGTGTTAGGAAAAAAAAATTCTTTTCGTGTATCTTGAGAGTTTTTTCCTACCCTCTTGATAATTCGAACTCCTGATAATTCGAAGTTTTTCATTGGCCCTTTCAACGTATTATCGAGACTCAACTGTACCATTTTTATCTGGGTCCAAGTGGAATTTTTGGTAAATTTCTGACTTTTCCGCCCTAATTACGACTTGCCTAGGCTGAGCAGTCGAAAAATGCTGATAGAAGATAATTTTTCAGGAGAGTATCTACCGCCATATGAATGTGATAAGGGGCCCCAAAATGTATAAGCAAATATCGTAAAATATTAAGGAGGCGCCAAAAAGACTCCCAAAGAGTTTTCATACAGGGCCCACTCAGAACTAGCTACTTTTCTGCTTTTTTTTTCCTGATGGAATATCAAAATTCTCTTGGCTTTGTTTGGTGGTTTGTTGAAATTATCTTTACCTTTGAGTTGAGGAATGAACCAATGTGGTAGTTCTAAGACAAAGAAAAAGAAAGGCAATAGTCTTCAGAATCCTTCATGGCATTCTTTAATGGAATAAACACAATCTCTATCAAGCTGGTGGTCCTGTAACCAGGGACGTCTTAAGACTTCTTCAGGCCCTGGTCCCCTACGCAAAAGTAGACCCTGGGCCCTACACAAATGCAGGCCCCACCTATGACCGTTAAAAGTAAACAGTACATAGCATAAGTTGTCTTATACTCTTACAGACAATAACTCGAAACAAATAAATGTGCATCATGATTTACAATCGCACGTATTAGTTCAACCGACTACCACCAACGACAATAAGTAATGATGGTGTATGGTGGTAGATCTAGGGCTGTACGTGGACGACGGTCATCACATGTAGACAGTAGACATATCTTTCGAAATTACAGTTTCTTGGAGAATACAACCGGAAATAATATTTGACCTTTGAAATTATTCGAATTATGATCTTCTTAAGACCAAATCGGGACCGAGACGAGGCCCTGGGCCCGGGACCAGTTGGCCCATGCCTTATGACGTCCCTGCCTGTAACAACAAACTATGAGACCTGAAAAAAAGTTTTGATGATGGATGTACGGAAATCTTATTTACTGACGTCCATTTTTGAGTACCAAATGTTAAATTATTTAGTATCGGACATTAATTACGTTCTATATTTCAAAACTATCTTTGATTTATTTGAATAAAGATCGTCAACATTCCTTTTAAAATGTAACAAGCCTCCATTATCCTACAAGATGTTCTTAAATAGAATCTATTCAAAGTCGCTGTCTTCTAAGAAACATTGTCATTCTGTTATCTGATTGTTACAGTCACAATGATTCCTGATTTCAAAACTTTCTTTTGCGTCTAATTTTTAAGTACCCTTGCAAGTTTTCTCTTACCCTAAAGCAGAACATGTTCAATGATTATTGTAATATTTCAATACGTTGGGGAAAAAGGCTGATTAACCTGAATACTTTGTTCCTGATTTATTTTAATGGAAAACATTTCTGGAATGAAGGGAGAGAGGGGTGTATATTTTCCATCCTGGAAGGCCGCATTACATTATTAAGTTATTTATAGTTAAAAAGCTCTCAAGTCTTGGTAAGGCCACATTCTAAGAGCTACTAACGAATACAATAATCCTATTTGAAAATTAAAAGGCTCCGTGTAAACAACGTGTAGATGGTATCATAAAAAGTTGTTTCAAAAAATTCCATTCCATGTTCTCAAATATGTATTTGGCTTTTTTAGTTAGGTAGAAAATATATTGCAAAAAAAGCTCACATTTATCAATAGAATTTAATTCATTTCATACAGCTTGAGCAAGACGCCGAAAGACTTACAAATTCTTAAATCTTACTTGTAAAAAGATTGCTTCATCACGCCTCTCAAAAGTAAATAAAGAAATTCAAAACTCGATGAGTTTCATCCTATCCTAATATAATTGACAAAACTACCAGATATTATCCAGAACGCATAGGGAAATGTAATGGACAAATATAATAAGATTTTGCAATGGAATAGAATGAATAATTGAACACATTAAAATAATTCCATTCAGATTTTATTTATTGCTTATAAAACAGCTATAAACGGCTTGCAAATCAATTAACAAAAGTGTAGTGGTCTCATAATTTTCTTAAAAATAATATATTTTTCAATATAACGTCAAAACTCAAACTTTTTTCTTGGAATCGCGATAGCTGAGTTTTATTGTCGTGAGCTCATGTCTGTTGTTGTTTCTTTCGAGTCAAGTAGCTGTGGTGGCCTAGTGGTAATGGTCAAGAACTCAGGGCCAACGTGTAATGAGTTAAAGTCCTAAAGCCACTGAAGACTAGTGGCGATTTAAGCTCATTTCGGGCTCTGGGAGCAGATCTGTAGGCCCCCTTGACACTAGCGGATCAAAATTTATAGCTAGCAAATCTGGTTTTGACCAGTTTATCCGGGCCCTTTCGAACCTTTCCGGGCCCCTAAGCGCCCAATGGATAAACCGGCTATGCTGAGGACTCCCCCCCCCCCCACCGTTTAGAGTAGTGTCCTTCAAACGGTGTTCCACGGAATCCTGGGGTTCCACGAGTCACACTAAAAATCAAAAAGTAAATTCTAAATGTGTATGTAAAATGCATTCCCGTTCTCTATGAAGTGTGTGTATTCAAAACTCATCCCAGTCATTACAAAAAAAAAAAAGCTGAAAATTTTATTTATGCATAATAACCTTAATTTGTAATGCTTTTTTTAACTTTTATTATAATTTTTTTAATACAAATATCAAAACGTCTTTTTTTTGTTTATGTATACTACCCACTTGAATGTGAGTATTCCAGTGCTTCTCAAACTTTCAATGATTGCGGCCCAATTTTCAACCATAATTTTCACGGCACCCCCCTCCATGCAATAACAATGTATTGAATTCAATAATAACGTACTTTGACGCTAAAACTACAATACGACTAAAATTATAAACTGTAGAAATTATCAAGATAAATATTAAATGTTGCATATAATTTTATACAAGCCCATGGGGTCACCTAGTAATTATTAAACTTGCTTTTAACTTAACATTGTTAAATTAATTATCTAATACATTGTACAGTATTGATGCATTCATAAGTATATTATATCATTGTGCATGTGTATTTTTTATTATCTCAGAAATTATTTTGTTTTTATTCCCTTCAGTAAATTAATAATTTTTTAAATCATTTATTTTCGTCTTTTCGATTTTCTCGCTCTCCCTGATAGAATTATCCCCCCCTTGGGGGACACCCCCCATAGTTTGAGAAACACTGCAGTATTCTATTGCTTAGTATCTCGGGTTCTATGAAATATTTTTGTATCGTTAGTACAATTCATTTAAAAAGACACCTATAATGATGGAGAGGGAATAACTTATCGACAGATTCGATATTAGAATGTAAATTTTTTAAGCGGGGACAGCTCCTAAATTTTAAGTTGCAAATTCATGCAAAATACGCGGGTTTTCTCGTACAACTATTAATATTTTTAATGCCCTGCAGAACATTGCATTTAAATGAGAAATATTTCTGAACGTGAATGGCTTCAAAAACTAAATATAAAAACAAATTAAACGCAAAGTATGAAAATGGACTGCTGATAATTATAAAAGACCTAGACTTCGATATTTTGCGTAAAAAAATGCAAGCACGTATCCCAGTTACTGACTATAGAGCGTGGGTAGGCGGTACTTCGATCACAAATTAATATTAATGTTTGAGTAAATTATATTAAAATTACATTCAAGTTCTTTAATAAACAATACATTTTTTATCGTAACATGAAATACCTCTTACATATTGATCTGTCGCCCAGCCGGTATAGTGGTTAGCGACGCTGACTGCTGTGCGGTAGGGCCTGGGTTCAAATCCCGGAGAAGGCATGGATGTTTGTAAGTGTATAGTGCCTTGGCGGCAGAGAGGGGGAACTCTAAATAGCCGTCGAGCCGCAAGTCTTCTCATGAGGTTGATTACGGTGTATCTGTGGGCGTCTAGACTGAAAATCAGTCCTCAATCCCATATCGTGATAGTCTTAGATGTTGGAACGACGTTTGTAGAGTTTTTCATTCTGCGGAGAGGCTTGCTGGCTATTGGTTGGAGGCGATCTGGTGGCGTGGCTATGAGTGGCGTCTTGACTGGGAATTTTGGAACATTCCCTGGGAAAACTGAGAGCTGTGACACTGCTCTCTGATTTGGTGGAAACGAAGAGAAATAGGAAGCTCCTGACCACTCCCAGGGTGTTCTCCCTCAAAATTGGAGTGGAACCGAGCCAAATTGTACTGTCACCTTCGTGGTTCTCAAAGCAACGGCTATCGACAGGCATACAATATAACTTGATGTCATGATGAATTTCGTGGGCCTCGATCTGACTACGTCAGACAGGTGGCATTAGCAACAACATATTGATTTATTTTAAATATTAGTTTAAATATATTCTTCTAGGTCTGGGTGTCTGTGTGAAATGGGGTTCCACGAAAAACCTTATAGTTCTAAGGGTTCCGTGAGTCGAAGGAGTTTGGTTTAAAGCGGCTGATGATGACGTATCTCAATGTCCTCCCGTTGGTATGGTTTGGTGGTTTGGAGAGGGAGTGCCAGCTCAGGTGTCGTCCTCATCACTTGACCGTGAGTCAAGACTACAAAATCCATCACCAATAGCCTTCATGTTGCTTTATAGCAGGGCTTCGAACCGAAAACCCAAAAATCATTATTTTGGTCGGAATAAAAATCGAAACTGAACCGAAGAAAAATGTCTGTTTATTTCAGTTCGATATATCTACAGTTATTTTGTTACCGTAACAAAAAAATTATCAATATCTTCTAATTTAACATCCACCATATAATTATCATCATTACATGTAAATTTTTTTTATTTTTGATAGAATTATTTTTTTATTACAAATAAGAATATCCAAAAAATATTTTTAAAAATTATTCATTCACAAATAAGAATCGCAAGGCCTCAGGATACTTCAGCTGTTTTTTTTCCCTATTTTCCTGTTGTTCCCTTAGTCAACCAATTTTTCTTCCTTTCTTCACCTTGAACCTAGATCACATATATATATTTGTAACAATAATTCACACGATGCGTATGGATAATAATAAATTAGCTAGTGTTTGGCGCAAAGCTTGGTGAAATATGATCCTTTCGCCAATAAAACTAACCAAAAATAATTTTACAAAATTAATTTAAATTTATTCATACAGTAAACGTGTGCGTCAAGCCAGACTTCACTGAAATCGGACGTTCATTAAAATAATTCATATTCAAGAAATGAAAATAATAATAATAAAAAAAATGAAACGAGTCTTACAGTAGTCGCATATGATGTGTAACATCTGACTTGTTATCATGGTAAATACGCAATAGTGATTTTAATCCTGAAAGAAATGAATCGGTTATGACTGGAAATAATTTTCCATCGAATAATTACAACTTTAATGAAAATTTTATTTAATTAACACAAGGAGTAATGCAGTTTTTTTTTATCAAAAATATTTATTATTGTTCAATTTGGGGAAGAGTGGAGACAATAGATTTATCAAAACTAAAGTATGACACATATACTTGTGATTTCAAAGTATTTAAAAATTGTTGAAAAACGGCGTCAATAACAGTACCACTGTTAGTTGTCGAAACATTTCGATTAGTGTTCATTTCGAGCTTGAATTCATCTTTCAGAAAAGCTATGAGCGGCTCAGCTTCTGGCAAACTGAAGTTAACGTTAAAATCACCACTCAAAATCAAGGGAAGCGAGTGATAGTCTTTTAAAAAAAGAGCAGAACCACCTTCGGTATAGGGTAAAAGTACAAAATGCAGGAAATCTTTAATATTTTTAACTGTTTGATTCGGAGAAATGTATGCGACCACCAAAATGACAAGACTTGCCGGTATGTGCGGTAGGTGGGCGTCTTAATTGCTACTAGATTTGGACCTCCAGACGAGGGTAGCGAAGAGACACCGTCAAGCGCATGCTTAAAAATTAGGAATATTAGAGAAAATCAAAAATATCCGTTTACTTAATTAGTTAGCTCTTTTTAATCGAGAAATCTTTTTTAATCACAATTAAAAATATTATATTGACAGTGACAGGAATTAACTTCAAAGTATGAAAATGATAAGCACTTAAACATTTATTCAAATAATTCCATGTTATTTACTCCTATTTTTTTTTAAAGAATGATGAGCTTTGTCAGACGTTTAACAGGAAATATAATTGTTAATATATAGTTTACACATATATAAATATAATTTCAGAGAGAGAGATTTCACACACAACGAGCCCTCTTTGAGAATTGAGCTTAAGAATCACAAATTTATTCTGGATGAAGTCTAATAAGACTTGCTGGTATGTGCGGTAGGCGGGCGTCTTAATTGCTACTACAGTTGGACCCCGAGACGAGGCTAGCGAAGAGACACCCCCAAGGCGCCGAATTGGTCAAATCAAACAGCGCGTGCTTCCCCCGACTTCCTGTGTTTCGCATTTCTTTCCCTTTTCATGAAATCACTCCAACAAATATCCAGCAACCGAGAGTAAAGATGTTACACATCAAAAACTGAGGTCATGTTCTAAAAAGTTGTTTCCCCCTTTCTTATGCATATCATGTAAGTAATGTATTGATTGCAATCATTTCCCATTCTTATTTCAAAATACATGATCTCTTAAGTGTTTAATTATATACTTTGGTTCATTTTACAGGTTATTTTGTGTAATTTCGATGTTCATTGATTGAATTGATATAAATCATACTAAGAACGAATGACATTTAGATGCTCTTAAAACCAATAATTACATTTAACACACAAGTAATGTTCATAATCCCAGAGTCATATTATCTCTAATATAGGAGTTATATATAATATAGAATCTTTTAAACCATGGGTTACTCAACCTTTTTTTCCTCCAGGCCACATTTATATAACAACTATTTCAGGCGAGCCGTAACATCAAAAATTGATGGGGACACTATGAGATCACGGACATTTACAATGCGAAAAGTTGATTAAAATATTAACACTCATAGTTCTGGATTTTATTTTAAAACCATGTTAAACTCTATCAAACTCAAATCACAAAAAAAAAGTTTTTAGGTATTTTTTACCAATTTATGGATTAATTTCGAAATTCTTTCATCAGTGATAGCAAGCCCCTTCTTTGTTTAACTAATCTGCTGTCATAAAAATAAAGCTATACCATGTACTTTGATAATTTTAATTTTCTACAAAGATTTACTTTTGATATTAACTTATCAATCTCGGGATGGGGGCAAGGAGTTTGTGCTGAATTCCAGACTGTTATCAATATTTTTTTAAAACTAGTTCACTTTTGTTTCAAATTTATTCAAATATTTTGATTTTACTGAAAAAATATATGAACAAATAACTGAATATATCAAGAAGTACTTAAAAGGCATTTAAGAAACATCAATTCACACATATGTTTATCAATATACATATGTAAAAAATTTCATAGGATGTTTTTGTTACCTCAGCATAGCGTGACATTACCACCGATAAAATACTTTGTTGATGTTGCAAAGATTTTCTTGAGAAATCCAATTTATATATCGCCTTGAAAGAGACCCCACCCCCAAAAAAGAACCATTAAAAGATTTATACTTAGTGGAAAAATGACGGGCAAAGTTATACTTTTTAGATATAATATTTTCACGACAAAGCAAATTGTTGATCCATGTTTGTTTTTCTCTACGAAATAGTCAAGAACCAAATCGTCTTGAAACAACTTTTATTCTGTAGATATTTTTCACTTAAAAGACATGAGTGTTAGTTAAAAACTAGTTTCACCCTTATATCGGTTGCTATCCATACTCTTGTGTGTTATTACACTAACCATTACAGTTCCACAAAAAGGAAATAAGTCATCTCGCAATTCGTACCATCACGACATCGATAGCAAAACTGATATATTTGATTGCTTGATTGATAGGATTTCTCGAATTCTCTTTCTTAAATAATTGAGTTAGTTAGCGCAACGGGCCATGATGGGCCATTCAGAATGATCCGGTGAGCCACAGGTTGAGTTTTGCTATTTTAAACCAAGGGTTTACAAACAACAGTAAGCACTGGCAGGAAGAACTTTAAATGAATGGCTTTAAAAGAATATTTTCAGCAAAAAATTATTCTTCCACCTTACAGGCCCATAAGTTAGCTAAGAGTAAATATTAACATGTAACTCTTTATTTTAGTGTTTTTGGACGTAAAATAAACAAAAATGATTAGAAAAATGCATAATGTGTAGTTTTTTTGTATTCAATTGGAATCAATATGGGGTTTTATCAGGCATTTGTTTCCATTTGTTGAAACATACTTTATTATTGCGCAAAATTATACTCACCGAATAATATAAAACATGTGAAAATACACAGCAACAGACTATTACACGACACAGTAGGCAGAAATAAGTATAAGAATATAGCCCATGAATGTTATATCATTGGCTCCGATTCATGCTCCCATGCAAGTAATTGCGTTTGACATACGTTCTGTTTTGACATGCTACATACAAAATGCAAATAAGGTTATAAATAAATGCATCAATCACCCATTTTTAATTGGCGGAAAACGTTTCCCTTAGTTGTGAAAAGAGATTCAAAAGCACTATCCAAAGAATTTTACATTATATAATCGTGTTTTAACCCTGTATTGAAAAAAATTAAAAAGATTTATTTTAATAATATAAAACACAAATTTATTTACTTCAGAATTTAAACTGTACATACCTACCCTAAGCAATGCATATATTTTTTCTATTGCGAGTTACTCTTGTATCATAACCAAGAAAAACGACAATTGTTTGAGCATTTCGAATAGGGTCCCCTACAGAAATTTACTTTCTTTCCTGCTGTAAAAGAACGGAAACCGCATCATCTACAAAGCATATCCACGTACTTTCATTGCGATCGCAATAGAAAATATAGATACATATAAGCGCACACACAAAGGCTTAGTTAAAAAAAATCGATTTAGAAATTCAATTTAAGAAGCTGGTCCCCCGAAAAAAGAAGTAAGTCAACCAACATACACAACCTCACGTGAATGATAATTCTACCCAATTCGAAGTATCTTAGACGTAGCAAGATGTTTCAAAGCAGAATATCCCGTACAAACATTGTTTAGAAACATCGTAATGTAGAAGTTCATTAGAACTTTTCCTCTCGGCCAGGGGATACATCTAGAAAAAGATTATGACCAAAGCCCTTCTTCGTCAAAGGGACTGTTGAATCTGTCCAGGCTCAGTTCTCTCGTTGGCGTGGTGGTGTGGAAGTTAGAAGGGAAACCAGCTCGTCACTTAATCATGGTTCAAAATGACGAGGTCCTTGGCCAATACCTCTCGTGTTGCTTTACAGTGTGACATTGATAAAACCCTCACTCACTCGATAGAGGAACTAGAAACAGCAGAAGCTCACTTTGTAGACGACCCCCGAGAAAGACGGGACACACCCGTAAGTAGGCCTTTGAAGAGTAAATTCGAGTCCTTTGGTCGAAATCAGATTATTTGGCGTTGGGCATCGCTCTTGCCAAATGCGGGTAATTTATCCTTTGTGGCTTTCTTCCTGATTCATCCTCTTTGGGGCGCTTTTTATTTCTCCATCTGTGTCCGAGCCGCCTCACAAGGTACCTTCTATTGTAAAATAGTTCTTTTGTTGGACGCACTCGCAAAGTGGATCTTTTTATTAAAAAAAAATATATCCCCAACAATGATATAAATGTGTAGCATCGACTTAGTGAAAGCACAGTGTTAGGAAAGTCTATGTAATAATTTATTACTTCAAATTTGGATTATGAGTCAATTCTTTAAAAAAAACTATGAATGTTTGACACTGCTAATTTACACATGAAATACAGGGTCATATTTTTGTCCTTGTATATAATTTCCTTTTAAATAATCTAAGTAGTTTTTAAAGCATTCTGACAAAATATTTTTGAGTGGAAATAATAATTTTTTTGAAAATCTCGTAATTATATACACAATTTTTAATTTTTTTAAAACTTATTTAGCTTACATTTTTTGTTGTTTTTGTTACACGGAAAAACATTTTTGTTTAAAAAAAACCGGGTTGTTAATTCAACAAAAGAACAGGACCTATTTTGTCGAGGGGTCATGCTCCTTAACTCGTGGCTAGCATTTTCTCTGTCGAGACGTGGGTTCGAATCCTGGTGTCACTAAAGACCAACCTTGTGTGGTTGTTGCTTATGCCACCTGATCGACAGTCACATCAGATCAAGGTCCTCGAAATTCATCGCAGCTTAAGGCTAAATTTTTACGCCTGTCGTTAGCCTTAGCTTTGAGCACCATGTAGGAGACTGTACGATTTTGCTCGGTTCCACCCCAATTTTGAGGAAGAACACCCTGGGGGTGGTCAGGGGCCTCCCACCTTTCTTCCCCTTCCACCAACCACACGAGGGGACTTGCGGCTCCACTGCTATTTAGAGTACCTGCATGCCGTGAAGGCACTATACATTTACAAACATCCATGCCTTTTCTGGGATTCAAACCCAGGCCCTATGGTACCGCAGTCAGCGTCACTAACAACTATACCGAATGGGCCGCCCAGATCTACCTTGTGGAAGGGTTGATGCACGGTCGAGACTCAAAGTACTCACGTTGCTGTGGTGCAAAAATTTTTAGAGTTGTTTTCCATCATACAAATCCTCCTCTTGTACCCAATGGTTTAAGAGTCAAAGGTCTTGTTGCTTTTGTCTGACTTCTTCAGGTGACAGCAGTAGCTTAGTGGTCAAGGTAACGGACTCGTGACTGGCGTGTCATTAGTTCGAGCCTGTTACCGCTGAAGACCCGCCATGCAGAGGAGGCCGATGCACTTTAAATATGTCGTGGCTCAAACGTCCTCTTGTTTGTGTGGTGTGGAAGTTAGAAGAGGGGTGCCAGCTCAAGTGTCGTCCTCGTCACTTAACCATGGTTCAAAGCTATGAGGTCCATCTCCAAAAGCCCTCGAGTACCTGAATAGTGTGACGTTAATATTGACACACTCCAAAGTTCCGATGAATTTTTAAAGATGTGTATTAGAAAAATATCCGTAATATCACAAGTCCTCAATAATAAACTCAATTCTACTGATTGTAAAAAATATCGAAATTATATGTCAACCATAATTATTTTAAAGACAGTGTAATTCACAGTACACTACATTCATTTGATACTATCACAAAAAATACCACACCTTAAAAAAAAACCTTGTATTGCTCAAGGCAATCAAAACTTCTTAGCAGTGAATTTGTTCTTGGAGTTCCAAGTGCTTCATAACTATCACCCCTCCTCCCCTTTTTTTTATGGAAATTTAAGAAATTATTAATGAATTTAAAATAATTCATTATATGCAATCAATTTTAATCAGTAATACTTAGCTTACAGATGATGAATGGGATGTAATTGATGAATTTCAGAGCAACATATTTTTCATACTTACGTTCCAAATGTCAGATAGGTTAAGGGTGCTTTTCTTTCTTATCTGGGATCTAATAGATTTTTGATACTTTAATGAGATGGTGTTAGGTCTTATAGTTTTGAAAATCGATTAAGTTTTTTATTAATAACATTTACAACATTAAAGTTTGTAACGTAAAAAGAGTTTCATTGATACAATATCATTATTATCTTTTAATCTTACAATGATATAAAGATACTCTGAAGTACGTGATGGGAGTTATTTAGGAGAAAGATTCACATAAGACAAATTTTTAATAACGTAGGACAGTACTTCTCAAACTTTCAATGTTTGTGACCCAATTTTCAGTCATAAGTTTCATCATACGCCCTTCATACAAGAACTATGTATAGAATGCAAAGATAATGCACTAACGAGAGACTCTAAAGCTACAGTACGATTTTTATAATAAAAAGCCCAAATTAAGATAAGTATATTTTGTATATAATTATATTTTGTACATAATTTTGTATATGAGAAGCTCATGGAAGTCACTAACAATAACTAAAATTATTTTTAGTTTAGTATTGATAAATTAATTATCAAATACTTTTTGCCTTACTGATACATTCATTTCAGTACATCTTATATCAGTGGGAATATATATTTTATTTTTTATTATGTCAGAATACATTTTGTTTTACTTCCTTTCAGAAAATTGATAATTATTTCATTTACGATTTTTCTATATGCTTGCTCTCCCAAGTAAGATTATCAAGCCTCTGTAAGTGGTCGCTTTCCACAGTTTGATAAACGCTGACTTAGTATATAAATTAAGTTAGCTCTTAAATGTATGATTTTTTTTATTTTGAGTTTAAAAGAAATAGTTTTTTATAGTAATGTAGTCATAGAGATTACCTAAAATAAATTAAAAAATCCAGATAATAATATTGAGTATTTATTCTGATAATTTGTACTTGGACATTTTTTTTTAACAATGTACAATAGTTCTCAAAAATCTGGCATTTGTCCAATGAAATTTTCAAATGTGGCATCAAACAATAATGGCTTACCTGGCAACAGATAAGAATTCACTTTTTTCCCCCAAACAGATAAATCGCTACTTTGTAGAGGAACCTCGAAAGAAAATATCTCGCCTAGGAACATGCTGAACATTATCACCTATCACATTCAAAATGTCAAAAAGAAAAAAAAAATGTAACTTACACTCCAAAAGCTATATCTTATTTCTTCGCACACAATTTACTGTCTATGGCAGGGGTGGGCAGACTTTTCCAGGGTACGGGCTACTTTTAATTTTTTCAAGGTTTTGCGGTCCACCAGTGTAGGTGTAGTGAATTAAAATAAAGTATACAATATAGCCGAACCTCCATTTTACGAATTTCTCTATTTCTTGAACTTTTTCCTGGAAACAAGAACATTTTATGATTTTCTTCGTAAAATACCCCCCCCCCTTCCCCCAATAGCAAAGTGCATTTTGTATTCGACGAAATGTACTCTTTATCTTACCATTTGTTTTCCTCCGTATTTTTTAATATACCGTATTTACTCGAATCTAAGCTGCACTTTTTACCCGATGTTAATTCTACTAAAAATCGGGCGTGGCTTAGGATCGAAGGGAGAAAAATGTGTTGAATGGGGTATTTAGAGCAATGACAGCTTCATACATGTATTTAAAAGTTTTAATAGTGTTAAAATAACTATCGTAAAATCTACCCGGTGTATAATGCGCACCTATAACTTTCAAGCTTCAGTTTTTTTTATTTTTAAGTATATTCGCCGTATAATACGCACCCCCCATTTTCACGAAGAAACCAGAAATAGGTGGTGTGCAAAATCCTCTTATGTTTTGAAGTCATTTATTCGAGTTATTATTCCAAGTTGTAGAAAAACAAGAAATCTCTTCAAGAGCTGCTGCAACCCTATACGTTTATAAAGGATTTTTCATTTTTTTAATTAAACAGTATTTCGATATATGTAGAAGTCTTATTTTTTTCTGCTTATCTTTTTTTTCTTCTTTTGAAGCTTTCATTTTTATACTCGGCGTATAGCGCACCCGAAAATTTCGATCGCATTTTTTGTGTTCAAAGTGCACGTTATACGCCCGATTTTACGGTAGTTATTCACTGCTTTAGTTGTCCTTTTAAATTTATTTTAATTTCGTAAAATTGTATATCGATAAACCACATTTTAGACTATTTTTCAATTTTCACAAAATCTTGTTGAGAATTTGGGACGGGGCTTAGATTCGAATAAATACGGTATTTCTAGACATTCTTATAATGGAATGATTATTAGGTCTTAATGAAGGTGGTCACCCCAAAATGTCTTGGCAGTCCACCGGTCGATCGCGATCGACTTAATGCTTATCTCGGGTTTACGGTTATCAATATGCGTTCGGAAACACACACGCTCAGGTTTTTGAATAAATTAAGTGAAACTGGAGTGTATACAATTGGCACAATATGCATTTAAGGGTTAAATTTATTTGATAAAGGTTTTTAATGTTTTCTTTATTTCCATGGAGTGTGTGAGTTTTTTTTTCACTTCACACTGCAAAGTAACATGAGGGCTATTGGCGACGGACCTCGTAATTTTGAACCACGGTCAAATTGTGACAGATTCTATCCACGGAACTTCAACTTATCCCCTTGGGGAAACTATTCGTTAACTGTGATTTTAGCTTAAAAACCGCTTTCCATAGAGATGACTTGATTTTATGCTAATGTAAATGCTATTTAAATCCTGGTATTGTGGTGTATGAGGTTAATAGTGAAATCTTGGAATAGTAGAAAGTGAACTGCGACTAGGAAGTCGAGGGTTGAAGTTAGTATACATCTTAGCATCCCCCCGGAATTGTGGAAGGATATAGAAGTGGATTTATACCAAGTTGTCATTGTTCGAGAAGGAACTACGATCAAAGATAAGTTTTTGAATAATCTTGTAAGTCAGATTAAGAATTTGGATTTAAGATTGCTCCCACGGTTAAGGAATAAGTTGTAAAGCGTTCATATTAGATCTAAAATAAAAGTAACTATTAATAAATCATGTGTCTTCTTCTTCTCCGAACCCCCTCTTTCGCCTACAACCTCCAGGTTACGAAAAAGGGATGAGCACAAAACCTGGGATGTGACACCCTGCTTTCCAAACTACCACACTCCGTTTACGGGAAGGGCTTTGAGGCACAACACATTTAATCTGCATAAGTTTCTCTGTGCGGCGTGTCTTCAGTAATTCTAGGACTCGAACTCGTGACACTCCAGCCGCAAGCTTGTGAACATGACCGCAGGCTAATGAGCCTTTATTTCTATGAAAAATTACTGCGTAAGTTAATTTCTCATAGAAGAATATATTTGGGAAAATTGCAGCTTTTCTGCATTTTTAGGGGGGGGGGGAGGGCGGTTATTTTGTTTTTATTAAAATCTCAAAGTCTTACAGTTACATTTGAGATTTTCGGCTACCACTGACCTCTGTCAAAACGAAGTCATTAAATTCTGAAAGAAGTTCGTTACGTGAAAAATTCGATAAATTTGTAGAGATTCATCTTTTAATATACCAGGTTCTTGGTTCCAGGAAAATGTTCGCAAAAGAGAGATTCGTAAAATGAAACCCCGGCATTATTTTTAAATATGACATAGACCGATTCTTTTTTTCTTTTTTTTTACACAAAATCTTGCATATTTCATTTTTATTTCATTAATGTAGTAAGCAATTTCTCGTTTGACAAATAATTTTTTTATTTCAATTTTTTAATATTTTTAGGCCAACTTCTCTATATTTGCACACTTTTTCCCCTGGAATTTTTTTTTATTACTTTTAAAAATTAAGAAAAAAAATTGGGGCATTTTTTTAATTCATGAAATTAAATATTTTGAATAATTAGGTTAATTTTTAAATCATTTTTAAGCGTTACTCTGTTTCTCATTTCGAGTAATTCGAAACAATTCTCAGACGCAGCTAGATATGACGTACAAAAATAAGTAAACATCATGAATCTTGACATTTCCAATTTTATAAGCCATTATTTAAAGAACATTCACTAAAGCAAAGAAGGCATTGTTTACACTACTTCTTCCGGAAATAACTATAATAGAAGTGGCAACAGCGAGCATTCACTCTACAACGTGACATGCCAGAGAACCCAAGCACAAAAACACTTCATAAAAAAAAAACAGTATTTCGGAGCCCCTTCATGACCAACCCAAACTACCCAACCCTCTATCAAAGTCAACGTTTCAACTCAAATTCCATATTTCTACATTAACAGCAGGCAAAAAACATTCAACAGCAAAAAACCTTCCATTTTACAGAATTCATAAACATGACACCCACGTACGAAATCCGAGAAACATATACAAAATAAGATCTTTAACTCGTAACCATGCACACGATACACGCGCCGATTTCAAATTATACATCCAAAAAAGGGGGGCAGGGAGTACCCGCTTCACGCCAGAAAGTATATCCAACCTCCCGATTGCGAGAACTCAACTCCACGGCAAGTTCGCGAATCACTAGCGCATCTACCACAGTGTATAGAGATCAGATCTTGATATTTCAGAGCAAGCAAGTCCGGCCAACGTTATATCGCTCGTGCTGACTGAAATGATTTATCTAAATACCGGCTTCTGGTCTGAGGTGCGTCCGCAGATAAACCAGTCCCACACTCTTGAACGTTACCTCTAGTTGATGATATGATTGTTACTTTTTCGGTCTCCCATAGCGGATAATGGTGGTCCCCGAGAGCTAAATTTGAGCATAATGGCAAGCCATTTGCATAAGTAAATGGCTGGCTTCTAACCAGATTGGCTTGTTGAAGCCTCGGAAAATGTTTCTTGTTCTTTATTTGGAACATTTCTTTGTCCTCGAAAGAAAAAGGAAGCAAATATTTCAGATGTCAGTTTTTGAAATTCACAATAGGGATGTGGTTCTAAAAAGACAGATATCGTTATGGTAATAGTTCCGCTGAGGTTAGCTTACTTTAATGGATCTTTTGTTTGAAGAAGCGCGTACGTGAGAAACATGAGCAATGCATGCTGGGAATGTGTGACGTAATTTTTAAATGATTAATTAGTTGTTTTATTAGTGGAGGTCGTGCAGATGAACCACACGTATGTGCACGCACTACTGTATTTTTATTTGTCTGTCATAACTTATTGTTAGAGGTATACAAATGTGCTGTATATATTGTATGAATAGAATCAGAATTCATACATCAAAATGTAAGGTTGTATTTGTTTTTCATACATTTTGCAGTAAAATATCCTTTTTGAATAAGTTTGTAGTATAGTAAAATCTCAATATTGAAGAAATTCTAATCAACTTATAATCCAAGTTATATAAGGTAAGAATTATGTAAAAGTGAACTTGAAGAAAAGAAAAAAAAATCATATATTTTTAGATAGTTTGGCAGCATATCTGTGCTGTATCAGGTTATGTTTTGTAATTGAATTAAAATGTTTATATTTGTGACGGATCTATCCGCGACTATATTAACACTTCGGGACTCTTCTAGGGAAAAATAAACTCATTCAACCAACTTTCGCCGACCAAAAAAGCGTGATTATGTAAATGAAGTATATTATACAAATTCTGTTTTCGCGAGTTTGTAGTTGTCACGTAGGAGTTAGCATAGAGTCTGCGAGTTAGTTTGTTAATTGAAGATTGAAAGAAGTGGAATTATTAAGAGGTTGTGGTGTTGTCCAGGAAAACGGATTACACCAGTGAATCCAACGACATTGATCAATCCCGATAAAGATCACTTGCAAGATTCCAGTGTAGGATTCGATGCATAAAAAGTACAGGTATAAGTGAGCTTGATTAATTAGAAGTTATCTTATTAGTGTGCGACGTAGTTATATTTGAGCGTATTTAAGCTATCTTAGATTCAGTTGAGGGTCTGTAGTAGTATCCTCGTGTTATAGAATCTCACCTCTGCGCTCTACTATTTAATCGCCTACCTTAATTAGATTGTTATTGTGTCTGATTGATATTTTGGTAACAATAAATTAATTAGATTGAAATCATGTCTGATGATCATTCAGTTTCTCCCACACACCTAGCCTGGTTTACAGGTAGACAAGGGGTTTTAGAGAGAAGCTGGAACCGACAGGCATTACATATTGTATGTTCTGTGTAAAAATCACATCATGAAAATTTAAAGACTTAATTACTTTTGTAATGTAATAATATTTCAATTCAAATTTAATTAAAAAACACGACTTGTTTCTAGAAGCTTACTTGGAATTTCCTGTTAGATTACCAGTGTAATTTTAATTTTGACGTATTCTAGATCAGAGGTTTCCAAACTTATTGCCACTATGTGGACCCTTTTTCTCACAAAAAAGTAAGTCATGAACCTCCAAAAAAGGAATACTCCTATTTCAATGCATAATAGAAAAATCCTGAATTCAATTCTGACACATCGAATGGTAAATGTTAAGTATTAATAATGTTAAGTATTAAGTAAAATAACGTAAAAGTAAAGTATTAAATAAAACGTTGTGAGATATCTGAAGAATATTTATTCAAATTATAATTTTTGCATTGAAATACAGAAACACATTTTTACTTTTCAATGAGATAAGTAAGTGAACCAAAGGGATGTTTATTTTCATAACAATACACCGAATACAACTACTATCTGTCCCAAAACTAAGAAAAATGTGTTGCGTTCTCTACACATATCGGGATGATGCACAAAACAAAAAAAAAACTTAATTGGATGTACGACTTTTTCATACTGTCATATTTTTGACAAATTATTGCATGCAGCGGCGAAGATTTCGTTCTTTTTTAACCTATTCACTGTGCCGTCGTCTACGATATATCTCGCAGTTTGGGCTAAAATTTTAGACTGATTATATATCCTCATTTGAGTTACAGATTGTGTGTGAAAAATTTATATAGTGCAAAACGCATATTAATTATCATCTTTAATTATTAAAATTATAACTTAGACCAGGGGTGGGCACACTTTTCCAAGATACGGTCTACTTCTAATTTTCACAATGTGTTGCGGTCCACGCAGTGTCAGTGGCGCACACAAGGAGGGTCCACGGGTCTGGACCCTCACTCATAGCAATTGAATTTTTTTTTCAGATTGATTATATAGTCCCGTGTATGTATATAATACGTAAAACTTATTTAAGTATTTGTTATTAATAATTTTTTATTAATTAATGCTGATTGTTTGTTCAGTAATTTATTTTTTACTTTGTTCCCCCCCCCCCGACAATCTACAAAATCCACCCCCAAAATATATTTGGCAGCATATTGGGGTACGATATGACAATAGTAGACATTCGACCCTCACCCCCTCCGTTGAAAAATTCTTGTTTGTTCCCAGTGTCGTAGGTGTGGTGAGGTTGGAAAAGGTCTACAATATTTTAATTATTAGTATGGAATATGTATACAGAACTAAAATTTTTAAAAAAACTAGCACTTTTAAGACCATATTTGAAACAAAACGCAACATAATAATAACAACCTTAAATATAATAATATCAAATGATGTATCTATTATCAAACAATTCAGAACACATAAAAA
>BMAO01025202.1:0-25053 GCA_019973975.1 Trichonephila clavata
ATTGAACTATGATTTAAAATAACAAGTATTATAGGGGCGATGGTGCATAGTCTAGGATTTGTACAGGGTTAAAAATTAAAATAATTGAGGAAGAGCTGAAATTTCCCAATTTAATATAATTTACATCTATTTTTCATATATTCAAACGGTAATTTTACGGTCATCACAGAACATAACACTAATTGCAGAGATGCCAAAGACGGGCGTAGAATAAAAAATAAAAAAGAAAAAACATTTTTTTTTTTAAATTAAAGAACTTCACTAAAATAGTTTTTCAAAGTGACAAATACGGAAAGTGTTGAAGCATTATTTCCTTAAGATTTGTAGAATGTTACAAATTAAGATGATTCATGGATTATTGATGTTATGAATTATCTTTTCAAATTCAGTGGAATACAGAAATTTATTTTACAAATCATGATGTTACTGATACACACAAATAGTATTTATGTAAATATTTCAACATTTCATTTCTTAGAAAGAAAAATTATGCAAACTTTTTGATCTGAAATGTATTATTAACCCCTTAACTGGTTCGCCTGCACACCGTACGGGCTACCGAAAAAGCTAGCCACAATCGGTTTGCCCATACGCTGTATGGGCACTGATATTTTCTTCTTTCTATCTTTGATTGTACATATCTTTAATTCTTTTTGAGATTATTAATACTAGTGTTTTTAAGAAGCTATTGAAAGAGTTTCTTGAAAATGTTCAATAAAGAACGGGATTGTCAAGGCAATATGCGACTTGTTGCTCGAGAAGTAATGAAAATGAAAATATGTATAATACAAAAGGGCCATATTATATCTGTTCCAATCACAGTGTAAGACTTTGTACTACACCATGTTTCAATTTGGGAGTTCATATATATTTGCCCACACACGCAAAATCCTCAACCATTTGAAAAAAAGTACGAACATACGAATTTTTTTTTGTAAGTATGGGAGAAATTTTTCTAAGGTATATGAAACATTCTTCATAGCAATGCAGAGTGTAGTTATAAAAAGAAAATATTTAAGGTTATTTGTGTTCCACATTATAAATAAAAAATCGTATGAAAACTTTAAAATTAAAATTAAAATAAAATTCTTCCATTTTCGAATTCTGTTAAGTATTATTCTTAGTAAAATGCAGTAAAAAAAAATTGCCTTTTTTAAAATCATTTTATGCAACAAAAAAAAAAAAAAATTGACCACTTATAAGGGGTTGAATGAAAGCAGTATTAAAACTTAATAAGAATGAATATACAGAACGAAGTATAAATGATTGTTGAAATTAACACAATAATAGATACACCATAACTTATGAAAAAGAACTTATATAAATCTTATGTATTATAAGTCGTTTGAATTAATAGCAGTGTTGTGTATAAATTTGGATCGCTTTTGAAAAAATATTTCTCCTATCAGTCGTGAGGCAAATAACTTATTTTTATCTTTTAATAAACATTTCCTTCCCGAAATAAAATTAATAAAAATACTGAAACACAACTACCTGTGAAACAATTATTTAAAAATATAATAGATGGAAATTTTAAATGTGACGTCAACTAAGAAAAAATTGCTTAATTTTTTGATGATATATTATTTTTATCGTTGCTTCTTTTCCAATAAATTGCAAATATAATCATATACATATGCTACGTGGTAAAACTTATACTATGGTTTAAAATAATAAATAAATATGCTTTAAAATACACCTCTACCGAAATATTCAATGGAATAAATCTATGAAAATATTTTGCTATTTCACAATCCATAAAAAAATTTTTTTTTTAAGATTGAGATTTTTTGTACTGATTGTTAAAGTATTTGGAAAGTCATTCCTGTCAAGCGGCACTATTAAGAGTACAAAGCCTATTGTTTGAATTTTAGATATTCATCATGCAGCGTACACGTGTTATACATCAGTTACGTGCTAAAATAGTTTTGTTTGTCAATTTCAAATTTAGTACAAATCCCAAAGAACACAACTGCTATCATAGCATCACGAGCGCGTCGACTTTCAGCAAATATAGTCTGCACCAAACTTTTCCACGAGCCTTTCACGTGAATGGGGGACAGATCTCCCTTAGGAAGCGTTTGACCTTCGATGATCTCAAACGCCTGAATGAAGATTAGGGAGAAATAAAATAGGTTTCTATTTATATTTCGTCTGATAACGGATCTTTTTTTTTCTTTCAGATTATTTTTTGTTGGTCTTTATTTCCTTTGTCAATCTAATTTCCCTTCATCTTGAATTCATTTGATGCTTGTGAGAGAGTGATTTCTAAAATGATTTTTACCTCATTTGTTACAGTTAGCAAATATATATTATTCTAGTTAGAAATAAACATTTTTCTCGTTTGTAATCAATATGTAAGAGAAAGTATGTAATGTACGCGCACCGTTAAAATTCAGAAACAAGTCCTGGTACGATCAAAAAAGTTATATGGAGAGGAAGCCCTCTACTCCAAATCCTGAAGAGGCTTCCCTTTTTACCTTAATCGACCCTCAAGGGGCATTATAGATAAATATCCCCGTTTTTGAACTATTAGACCTACAGGCTTGAAATTTAACGGGCGCATTTCTTTCATGGAGAAGAGATACGTTGCAAAAAGGAGTTTAAGAAAATTGTCTCCCCCCCCTCCCAAAAGGCGTTGCGAGACCTTAAGAGACATTACAGAAAAATAATAAGTAGACTCATTAAAACAAACAAAAAGTAACGAACCTTACAATAGTCGCATACGATGTGTAACATCTGACATGTTATCGTGGTAAATTCGCAATAGCAACTTAAATCCTGAAAAAAATTAATCGAGTATGATTGGAAATAGTTTTTTATGGAATAATTATATCTTTAACGAAAATTTTATTCAATTAACACAAGGGGTAATGCAATTTTTTTATCAAAATAATTATTCTTGTTCAATTTGGGGAAGAGTGGTAATGATAATTTATGATAACTAAAATATGATACATATACTTGTGTTTTCAAAGTATTTAAAAACCGTTGAAAAATAGCGTCAATAACAGTACCACTGTTAGTTGTCGAAACATTTCGATTTGTGTTCATTTCAAGCTTGAGTTCATCATTCAAAAAAGCTATGAGTGGCTCGGCTTCTAGCAAACTGAAGTTAACGTTAAATCACCACTCAAATCATGGGAAGCAAGTGATAGTTTTTTTTTTAAAAGAGCAGAACCACCTTCGGTATATGGTAAAAGTAAAAAATGCATGAATCTTTAATTTTTTTAATCGTTTGATTCGGAGAAATGTATACGACCACCGAAATCACTGTTTTTCATTTTCAAGTAAGCATTTTGCCGCACATATGTTTCAATATCTTGACTAACAATACCCAGTCCACTTGTTTGACGATAAGTAATATCCATATGTCGAGCCACAAATGTGAGTTGTTCTGTTTACGATAGATCGCAATACCAGCTGCTCTGTGGCCCGGTCGTTTGAATTGTACGCAGCAATCCAAGTCAGGTATCGAACACACGCTCATCATTGTCTAACCACGCCTCTGCCTAAAGGACTTAGCTTCTTCTCTGATCCTAAAGTGAGAAAACAAAAACAAAGATCCATGGCTTACACCGCAGGGTGTGGGGATGGGGGTGGAGCCCTTCCGAATGAAGGAGAAAAAACAGAACTTCACTGAATAGCGCGCGCTTCCCCAACTTCTTGTTACGCATTTCCGTCCCTTTTCACGAAATCACTTTCACAAATCTCCAGCAATCGAGAGGAAAGATGTTACACATCAACAATTATTTTACATTTTGTTTTTCATTGTTTTGTACCGAGTTTTACTCTCCGTACTATACAGTTATTGTATCAAGAATACTGTTTGTTATTTTTAAAAGTTAATCCATAAAAAGAACGAGTACTTCAGCTAGTGAAGAATAAATCTGGCATCCTGTAGTATGATAAAGAATGTTATGTAATATAAAAAGTATTACATATAAATTATAGTTTTAAAAAAAATAAAAAACATGCTTTTATACTGAATCGAACAAAAAAAGTAAAAAAATAATTCTTAATAATAAAATAAGAACGATGATGATGATGAATGCCCAGAGGAACCGAGCTCACCCGAAGAGGGTTTAGAGCTACAACCGATCCCTAGGGAGACAACCACCTTCACATCCAGTTTTTATTGTAAAAAAAAAAAAAAAATCAAAGTTTACATTTTAAACAATTCAACTTTTTTACAAATACAAAAGAAATCGTAAAAATATACAAAGCAAATGCACCATAAAGACAAAAAAAAAAAAAAAAGACAGAAATCAGGAAGCATAAATAATTACATTAAAAAAATAGTTTCTTTGGAATCAAATTTTCAGTTGATGACACACCACTTCCTGTTGATATTTTCCCGCCATTTGGTTCCTCAGTTTTCAGAAAAAGGAAATGATTCATCAAAAGGAGGATTACTTTTTTTTTCCGGATCTCCTCCCCCATTTTTTTTTTAAAGAAACATAAAAGAAGAAAGCAGCAGTTAAAAATAAATAAATAAATAAAGAGAGAAAAGGGGGGGGGGGAGATTATTGGATTTTATTGGAGATATCATTTTTTGCTACAAAAATTAATAAAATAAAATAAAAATAAAAAAACAGGAAATTAACCTGAAAGTATACTAATATTGTAAACCAAGAGTTAAACCAGGAAGCTGCAAAAATTGTGAAATATAAATAGGGTTTAGAGATTAAGAGAAAAAAAAAGAGGGTGAGAAAAAAAGACAGGAAACGTTTGTGGAAGAGGAGGGGAAAAAAACCGCTTGTGTGTGACCACAAAAGAGTACCGACCAAACCCCCTAAGGAATCTGATCCCGGACTGTAGAGGCAATTTTAATACATGATTTTAGTTTAGAGTGAATGGAGGGATTTTTGACGATAGATTGGAACCAGACTTTTTTTAGCATTTTGAGATGGAGAGACCAAATGGAAATCTTTAGTCAGAGGACAGGCGAAAACATAATGGTCAGCGTCCCCACAGAACCACAAAGACAATTGGGAGTAGCTTTTAATTTGAAACGATGCAAATAAGAAACAAATGGGCCATGGTTTGTTAAGAATTGGGTAACGTAACTGGAATGGGGATTAATATCTAAACTGGGTTTGGGAAAGAAGGATTTGACTCTTAAGCCAGTATCAGAGTTTGACCACCAACTCTCCCAGTCCTCAATTATTTGTTTTGAAGGATTTTGATGACATAAAAGCGAGGGCGGGACACTCACCTCAACACCATTAGTAGTAGCGACTTTAGCAAAATGATCTGCAATATCATTAAAAAATTATTATTATGAGCCTTAACCAGAAAATATTATAAAGTTGCGGTACATAGAGAGTTTATTCTTAATTAAATTAAGATAGGCAGATTTATTGTTAGGACTTTTAAGGAAAAGAATGGAGATAAACTATCAGTGTAAATATTAATTTTAACATTTTAGCAACCGCCCATAGGACGGAGAAGCCGATTGCAGACAGTTCCGCCTGGAAAACAGTATTGTAGGTTTTAATTTAAAAGAATAGGTCCCAAAAAGGGACCTCGATAAAAAATGCACACCGCAAACCCGGTCTCAGCTCCAATTTTAGATCCGTCGGTGTACACCTCCCACTCATTAGACCCCTGTATTTGATTGAAAAGAATAATTCTATTATGAGCTTTCACAGAGTGGAGAGAAATAAAATTTTCAATGGAATGACAATCAATAATATTATTAAACCAGGGTTTCGAAGTTTCCAGATTTGGTATTTAAGAAAAGCTTTATTAACAGAAAGGTGAATTGGGGGAGCACCAGAAATGATTTGTAAGGCGTTGGTGGGTGAGGTCCTAAAACCCTCGTGATTTTTAAAAGGTAAATTCTTTGAATAGCGTTAAGTTTTTGGATATGACGAGATGTGAGCGAGAGAGAGCCACCCCAAATCCCGCACCATAAATAATGATGGGTTCAATCACAGTAAAATACCACAATTTAAAATGTTTAAAGTTAGAATTCGAAAACAAAATTCTATTAACTGAAGAGACAATTTATAAATTCTCTCTTTTAAAAAGTCAATATGAGGAGCCAAGAGAGCCGGTTGTCAATAATAAGCCAAGATATTTAATAGAGTTTTGACTACTTTAATAGTATCATTATTGATTTTAAAGATAGGTTTCCTGCGAAACACAGTACCACCACGGGCTGTACACCTGAATGCAACCAAGTAAGTTTTTTCAGGGAAATAACAAGTTTAAGATTTTTGAGCTTATTAGAGATTTGATCAAGAATTGAATTAGTTTCAATTTCCAAAGTCCTTCGGGCCTTGCCGTGGTGACAACAGCAAGGTCGTCTGCAAAAGCTTGAATTAAATATTTATCCGAGTTAAGGCCTAAGACAGGGTTGAAGTAAATATTCCACAATGTTGGGGCAAGAACGGAACCCTGAGGACAGCCTTGATTAATTGGATGTTTAATCGAAAAATTAGAATTACAAAAAACAACAAACCGATTAACCAAATAGGAATAAATCAATTTTTGAAAAAAAGGTGGGATATTGTAGTTGTGGAAAATCTGAAATAAGATCGGCCAATTTATATTGTCAAACGCACTTTTAATGTCAATAAGGACTAAAGAGGTGTGGCCAGAAACCCTGTTGGTTTTATATATATAATGTTAGTAATTAAATTGTTAATGGCATCCTCGCAGCTGCAGTTCTCTCTAAAACCAAATTGATTTTTGTGAATAATGTTATGATTAGTTAACCAAGTGTGAAACCTATTAGCAAAAATACGTTCAATAATTTTCCCTAGGGTAGGTAACAAACAGATAGGCCGATACGAATTGAATGAGGATGGGTCCTTACCAGGTTTTAATAAGAGCTTTAATTTAGAATTTTTTAAGATATTAGGGAAAATAAGAAAACTTAAAACAAATATTAATAATTTTTATAATAACATGCGGATAGTTAGAATAAATTATTTTCCAAATATTATAATCAATATGATCGAGCCCAGGGGCTTTGCCAGCCTTTAAATTCCGGAAAACAATCTCCACCTCCTCAGGGATGATATCTTCGGGTGGTAAACTATTATCAAAGTCAATGGCAAAGGAGGGAGAAGAGGGGAAAAGAGTACATAAAAAGTTTTTCAATTTTCTGTTTTGGAGTTGCATTAGGCGCGTCTGGGAGAGAAATCTCTATAGCATTGAAATTAATATCCTTACCAAAAGCGACTTTAAAATTTAAACCATACCTTTCAATATTGAACCGGCAGTAATTCTCCCAGGCTTCCATTTCGTTTGAATAATCAGTTTTTTATAGTAAGATTTTTGCTTTTTATATAAAATTTTAAAAGTCTCTATCTCACTGATAGAAAAATTATTTCTTATTAAATACTGTAATTTTCTTTTAAAGGCATTAGTTTTATTCCTATTGATTTTTAAGTTAGAATTCCACCAGGTAAAGGTCCGAGCAGGAAGGATCCGCCGCTTACGGAAAGATCTAAAAGCAGACGACCTTACGTGATGGATAAAAACACTTATAAATTCCTCCAGCTGATCAATATTACATATAGTATCTGCCCTATTGTTCATTTCATCGTAATGAACTTTAAAAAGGTTAAGAAATTTTCGAGACCCATATTTGGTTTTAAGATAAAAGTCGGAGACTGGTAGATCACCACGGAGCCACAGACCAATAAACCGGTGGTCACTAAAAGATTCCTGGCCAAGAACTTCCCATTTATTTATTAAATTGTAGATGTTATTAGAGATAAGAGTGATATCTGGATTCCCTGTACCGGAGTGAGCCTCAAAAGTGGGTCCCAACTCCGGAATATTACAGATATGGAGGTTGTTCTGTAAGATAAAATCAATTAATAAGTCCCCACGAGCATCAGTATAATTGTAACCCCAGATTGGGGATCTCGCATTGAAATCCCCGATCAAAAGACAGTTTTGTTCTATACAATTGTAAATTAAAAGTTTATCCATTAGACCATTGAAATCATCACGAGGGGGAGAGTAGATATTGATAAGAAGAATGGAAGAGTTTTTAAAATTGAAAGACACAGCAATGGTAGATTTAGTTTTATTAATGAAATCTGGAGAAACTACCCTATTAAGGCAGATAGTGAGACGCCTATTATCTAAAGAGAAAAATTGAGTGGACCCTCGAGGGGGATTCAGAGGCTTATTATAGTTAATATAAGGGTCTTGAATCAATAAAATATCAGAGCCAAGTTCCGCTGCCACCACGAAGGCCTGAAGGTGCGCGGCCCGCGAATGATTTACATTTAATTGCAAAATATAAATAGCAGGATCAGCCATACCCTAAGCCGAGGTTAATCGGGAAATATTGAGAAAAAACAATACGGAGAATGCAAGTGGTCCAGCAGTGATAAAGATAACGGTGCGCCCAGTAATGAATGTAATAAAGAAGAGGAGGGAAAAAATATTCCCCAAAATTTGCCTTGCAAAAAATTTTGAATAAGAAAATGAATAGAATATAAATAAAATCAAAAATATAAACATAATAAAACGCATAAAATCAAATATAAATCAAATGGGTAAATAATTGATGGATCAGAAAAATTCAAGAACATGTATAAGCATGATATATCAAAATAAAAAACATACACAGAATTAAAACACAAAGATACATATATAATATACAAAAATGATAGGGGGAAAATTATAAGCATAATATACAACTCAACAAAAAAAAACATGAAATGAAGTTGTACAAGTAATTTCACTATGCTGATAAATAAAGAGATAATAATAATAAAAATAAACCTAGATCATATAAATAGTATAACAGGGTACGAAAAAAATAGAAGTCAAAAGTAAGTGAGAGATTTACGTCCGTAATCGGTGCGATCTATTGTACGTTTTCTAAATTGGATTAAGACAGGGCAAAATTTTTAACACGGCATGAAAATCAATGTCATTGGGGTAAAAACGTGGGGTGTTCTATAAATATATATCAATTGTTATAGATTCTAACTTCTATTTCGAAATGCTGAGTTAGTGTAAAAATGTAGTACAAAGCACCGCACGCTTTTACCCCACTGACATTAATTTTCTCGTTCATCATTTTATTCTTATATTAAGAATTATTTTTTTACTTTTTAGTTCAATTCAGTATAAAAGCGTGTTTTTTAGTTTTTTTTAAAACTATAATTTATTTTTTAGTTTGATCTACAATAAAAGGGTGTTTTTTAGTTGTTTAAACAATCATTTAATCATTGTTGAATTTATCCTTGAGTTTGATATTTGGAGCCGGAACTATATATACGTGGCTGTGGAATTAGTCTTGCTCTTTCTTCAATGGATATTAATTAAAGGGTCTGAAGTGTATTTATTCTCTCGGTTTACTAGGCCTCAAATGAGTCCCGTATTGTTATATTAGATTCCGTCTCCATAGAACAAGTCAAACAATTAAAAGTGTGTTAAGTAGAAAAAATTCAAATTAAAAAAAAATTTAATGTACCATGTTTTTACAACAGATTAAAAAGTATAAAATTTCTCCTTTTCGTTTTTTTCTTTTTTCACATTTTCATGCATTGTCATCCACTTCTGAGCTATGGTCCAAATTTCAAGTCTCTAACTCATCGGAAAGTCACACAGTTTAAAATCAATTACAAAATTCCACCCGGATAGACATTCAAGAAAGAGAGTTAGTAAAAACATGGTAATATCAAGTGTCAATCGCATTATCCCTTTTTGAACGTATTGCTATAATGTTAATTCGTATCATCACTTCTAAGCGTATTGCTTTATAATAATAAAAAATATTTAGCAGTCAGAACATAAACTATTTTTTTCTCATGCACGAGCCTCTTTTTTTATTTTCATTTTCAGAAATATATTTATATTATGGTTAGAAATTGCTAGCACACACCAACTCTCCACTTTCTTACATAAAGAACACTTTTTTTGTTTGTTTTATTTGTTTAATTTAAAGCTAATTATATGCAAGTGTATTTTACACTTGCATATAATTAGCTTTAAATTAAAAACACTCTCTTTTAGGGTTACACCTTATTCTTCTAGTCGCCAAATCTGGAAATGGTATGTGGAACTAGTCGCCAAATTTGAAAACTGTATATGCAATAAGTCACCAAATCTGGAAGTGGTATATGGAATTGTCGCCAAGTCAGATTATCGTTATTCCTGACGATCCTGATAAGGACAATGGAACAAATTTTTGAAATTATTGTATTGTCATCGGTCCTTGACAATTGTACAAAATTTCGAATTAATCCGATCTTTTAAAGTGGGTAAAAATCGACTTATAAGATTCCGTTACAAACAAGTAAAATTTATAAAAACGTGTTAAAAAGTTCTAATATCTTTTTTTTTTCAAATATAAAGCAAATAATGGTAATAATAATTCTCCTAGTGTTTTCGAGATGTTGCCGCCATTGCTGCCAAAAAGTAAATGATGGGGAGTGCTATTAAAAGCTAACTGTGTCTCGGACTCTCCTCGTGCTGCTGCTATGGCTGAGTTTAGATTGTTTGACTGGACACAACTGCCTTTACGCTCATTTGTTCCGTTTTAACCTAACTGACTCCCCTTTTTATGTTTTTTGTGCTTCTGGACAAGTCACATGGACGCCGCTCAACTTGACATATGCTCTGCACTCAAGAGTTTGGACTGTATTGTAAAGAAATATTGGAGAGCTCGTTGCCTCGTGACCTGATGGTCAATGGCCAGGCATTTGATAAATATAAATAAAAATAATTCTCCTAGTAATAGAGAGAAAAATATAAAAAACATTTATTTATTATCTGAATTTATGCATTCGATTTATTTTAAAAATTAGAATATAATCATATCCAAAAAAGAATTATTTGACATTTTTTAAAAGTAATTCCGATATTTCGTTGCGGGTCGTAATTCTGTTAATATTGCATTTTTCAATAACTGTGCAGCCAAATTTAAAGTAAATTAATGCAATGTAAGTTAGGAAATAGATTTAAAAAAAACAAGTTAAAAAATTACATCTGACAAAATATACTAGGTTCCGGAGAAATTTTACAAAAGGGAGATATTATCAAAATGCACATTTTCAAGATCGTTGATTCCGAAATGCCTTTGAAGAAAAATATTTTTATTTTTATTTAAAGCAGTGAATGGTAATATATATATACTTTGGAAAGAGATTTTAAGATGATATATGTATAACACATCGTGTGTAATTATTTTAGTCTAAAGTGTAATACATACTTTATTCTCTCTCTTTATGAAAATGTGTGAATACTTATTTCTTCGAAGTAGCTGAAATTACATACTGGCGAATAAAATTGAATTTTCAGGTACTTAAATTAAATAAGGGAATTGTGGTCTGAGAAATATGCTTTATAGAAACTTATTAGAGCAGCTGTTAATCCCCTATAGCATTGTTTCTTAAATTAGGGGTCACGTGACTCGCTGCTGAGGTTGTCAAAAATTTTAGGATTTTTTTAAATCTCTTTGCATAAAATTACTTATTCAACATTAATAATAATAATTTAATAGTTTATTTATATTCTTATTAGAGGAAGCCAATAGATAATTTAATTGTTTATTTAGATTTTTACAGGGGTACCCATCAAATCTGAAGAATATTGTGAAAGTACTTTGTCCGGTTATGTCGAATAATATTTACAAAATTTAACAACATAATTAAAAAATAATCACGCACATCCTTCCCATTGATACGTAAATATTGCTTATACCTTTGTTAATAAAAGATGATGATATCAGAAGCGAGCCGAAAATTACTACACTTAATCAACAGATGTAGTTTATGTATACTTTGCTGTGTTTTTGTAAACATTATACTATGTATGTAATATTTTTTAATATTATTAATTAAAATATTTTATAGTCATTTTCAAAATAAAAACTTATTGCGGATATTTATTGCAGCAAGACAATTATATACTACAAATAACACATACAGATTACTCAACCCTGTGTAAACTTTGTGCAATGTTTATGGGATCACACAAAATTTTTTAACAACAAATGGGATTACTTCCGTCCCCGAAACTTTTAAGAACACCCCCATACAACATACATTCTTTGCCTACCTATACATTGTTTACATACGTATTTTCAATTCTCCGAAGCAATACCACAGATCTTACAGTGTCCTCTTCTTAAGAAAGTCTGCTGTTTTTGCTAGAGACTGAAAATGTATCCCTTTTTACTTTAGGAAACAAACTGAAGTAGCATAGAGCAAGATTTGGAGAATACGGTGGATGGTCTAACACAGAAATTCTCTTCTCCGCTAGAAGCTGTTTCACAGTGAGCGAGTGTTTTGTGTCTCCTTTGCTTCCAGGTGAGGATTTTCGGTACCATTTGGCGTAATCTTCAAAGTTTGACTAATCGACTCTGAGGATTCCTCACGGATAAGATTTGTATTCCGACTCGACACGTGGGTTGATGTAGAAGCCATTACAAGAATTGCGAACATAAAAATGTCACTAAACTATTTGTTCATAGATTAGCTCCGAATATGAGAGAATGATAAATTCTAATATCCAAATCCAAATTATTTAACTTTTACTTATGCGTATCCACATTAAAACGAGGCACAGGATATGTTCCTCTAAAACAGGACTCTACAAAAACTTAGAATGATACTTTTCCGATATTACCACCCCCAAGAAATCCATTGATAATCTTTCCAGAAAATAATGTACCGGATCAAAAGCGTCTCAAGTCAGTTATATAATCTGACGGTAGAAAATTACTATTCAACAAAACTAAATGCAGGCCAATTGCAAAAACTTCACTAGGTTTTAAATACCTGCAGACTGAAAAGTACAAGTTTGAAGTGGTTAATAACCTTGCTAGTTTCGGCTCAAACATTGGCATTCTAAACGACATTGGGGCTGAAATTAAAAAGCGTATTATTGCTTCTAATCGCTGTCTTCATGTGGTCTAAGAGTTTTCTTGAAGTCAAAATTGATTAAAAGACTTACAAAACTTACGCTATATGAAACAATCATCAGACCCGCACTTGCCAACGGATCTGAAACTTGGACCTTGACTAAATCACAGACTGAATAGCTAGAGTGAAAGCCAGCTTTGAGTGAAAATTTCTTAAATATATTTTTAGTGCTGTGAAGGAGAAAGGATTGTAGAGACAACGACATAATTTTGAATTATATAAGCTATTTAAGGAAGCCGATGTCATTAAATCCATCAAGATGGGTCATTTGAGGTTTGCGGGCCACATCTACCGTATGGACCCCTCATCCTTGACGTTCAAAATTTTTAACTACAAACTTATTGAAACTAGAACTAAAGGTAGGCCTGAATTGAGAAAGGCTGACTGTGTGGAGGACGATTTCAAAGTTTTAAGAGTAACTAATTGGAGAACTGTCGCCAAGAGATCAGAATGGAAAAGGGTTCTTGAGAAAGCCTTGTCTTACCCAGGGCTGTTGTGTCAATAAAAGAAGAAGAATTACTTTTCCTCTGTAGCTGCAGTTCATATAGTAACTTTATGTATTATATATCTGCATAACCGTTCTTGAAGTCACAGATCAAACAAAATATTCGTCATCTTCATACTCCTCCCGATCCTCTAAAGATTGTTTGTCCTATTAAAAAATTTGAGTGCAATTGTCGCCAAACACTTCCTTCAATAACTGAAAACATTCCATTGGAGCATAGTTTTGTTTTTTCAATTTCGTGAGCAATTTGAGATTAATGCACTGTTCCGAAAAACAGGTTTCTACTCAAACATGGCTTAATAAACTATAAAACAAGATAGAGAAACACAATATAGCTCCATCTCCATCAGAAATATCAAGATTAACTACATTACATCCTTATTCCTTTTCGCCAAGCCTTAGTCAATGGAATGAGCAACCCCGTTGTTTAATTACCACAAGTCATATAATGGCTAATTCAGATACCTTTTGGTTCATAGTATGACTTAAGCCTCCTCCTTGATTTTTAACCCTTGGCCTTGACCATTTAAACCCCATTTTCTTGTTTTCTACGTTTTCGGAGTTTTGCACACATCCCAGCTACGTTCTTTCTAATATGAAATTGACAATTATTGTCTCGGCTTAATCAAATATGTCCCTTGTTCCTATAAAATCAATAATCATTTCATTTTTAAAAGCTGGTCATCTGTTGTAAATAGACATTGAAGATGAACACTTATGAAATTTTCATTACATTTCATTGTCCCATGATGGTAAATACATAATACAATTTTTGTAAGTGCTCTACCAACGTTTTTTGAAGTACAGATAGAAATCGCATCATGCCTAATTGTGCATTATCTTCTGAAGAAACTAACTATGTAGAAGATTTCAAAGAAATGACATAAAATTCATGGATTTAATGTGTGTATTGACATCTTATTGTTGTTGTTGTTGCTAATCCACCAGGGTCTGACGAAGTAAGACAAGATCAATTAAATCATTGACTCTCAAAAAGTCCAGCACAAGAAAGGGATCCGTGTAGATATCTTTGCTTGTGAGATCCATACAACGCATTATGTGCTCCGGGGAAGCCTGGTGATCTTGACACCTTGCACAGATGGAGAAGATCTTCTTGCTCGCTGAGAATAAAAGGCACTTGATGTGACCACTAGCAAGACGAGAAAATTTAGTCTGGGAGCATCTATCACACTTGAGGGCTAGGGCTAGTCCGGGTCTATTACCCGCATACCAATGATTAGTGGGAAGGCGCCCTCCACTCTACCAAATGTTGAGATTTTTTTTAACGAGTATAATTCCAGATAGGTAAGGGCGGATGTAGAGGGAGTTGGAAGATTACAACCCTTCTTTGCTAGTTTGTCCACCATTTCATTACCATAAAGTTCGACGTGAGATGGGATCCACTGAAAATTAATATCATGGTGTAGCGATATATGGTTCAATTTGTGTAAGATGGAGACACTGGTTTTGTCGCCAACAATAAACCATTTGTAAAGGTGTTGAATTGAACTACGGCTATCGGAGAGAATTCAAAGACCACAGTAAATCTTCTTAGATAGAATGGCCTCAAGTCCCACGTCAATGGCTATTAGTTTACTTCTGAAAACTGAGCAAAAGTCTGGATTGCGATTTTTCAGGGACAATTTTTCCTGAGGCGTTTCGATATAGATACCACTACCGGCCTGGCATCATTGGGGATCTTCGTAGCATCATTGGGATTTGGGAATCATCGTAACTTGAATACATCTTATTGCTCTATAACTTAAACACTTTTCGGATATCAATTACCTATATTTCAAAAAATAAGCTGATCCATGTATAAGCCGAAAGCGCGTTTTTTCTTCAAAAATTTATTCCCAAAGCAAAATTTGTGTATCAGCTGAATTTTAAAAAATAATTCATGTAATTTTTTTATCATGTTACTATGAGTGTGGAAATGTTGTCGAGAGAGTAAAACAGGTCGAATATTTTCAAATAAAATTGTTGTAAAGTAAAACGCCAGACGCCAACGATGATTTTATTTCTGGTAGCCCTATCTGAAGCTAGCACATTTTTTCCATTCATTTTTGTCTTTTACACTATTTGTGTTAGTCTTTTCTAAGCTATTTTTTGTTGTAGTTGTTTAAAAAATGAGTGGGAAGAGAATTCGAATACGGCTCATTTCAAATTACGCGGGTTCATACATCCTAGTGAAAAAATATGAGTTTTATAAACTATTAGAAAACTCGGATTTTCACACTGATTTTGAAAGATTTATGTGACTTTTTGTCTCTTTTTTCTTAAAAAAAATAAAAATTCCATTCAAAACACCCAAATAGTTTATTAAAATGGTTAGCACATGGCAAATGGAAAGTGTTAAATTATCGGTCTAATCAAAACTACGTTTTTCCGAGCTTCCGATTCTATATAAGCCGAACCCTTTACAATGACTTTGAAAAAGTTCCAAAATTAAGTAAATATCCATCGCTATCATTTTAAAACAAATCATCACTTAATAAAATGCTTGAGTGATTGAGTGTTATTGAATTAAAGGATAAAATTTTTTTGAAGCCTACGCAAACGACTCTTTTGAATTTTAAAAACAAACAAACAAACTACAGTGAAAATCGCTTAACACGAAACTGAGGGGACTGAAATATTTTTTCGTGTTAAAGGATATTGTGGAAAAAAAAACGAAACATACATTCAACAAAATTAAGTTTATTAAAATACATTTTACACGAATGTTTTTAATAAAAATCAATGAAACAAAATAATTCACACAGGAACTTAATGAAATTTAATACAAAATTTTAATGTTTTTTGAAAAACAAAACATTGAGTTTTTGGAAGAAAATAATCTGGTGATTTTCTTCGTGTTGTCTTTTTTGAACATCAAGTTGTCAACAAATTGTTCGATGTCGTCCATTTTGTTATTCATTTCACCACTAAATGTGCGTAAAAATAACTGTGCATACTTTTCATGAGGTTCCTCATTTGGATGACGAGGGAACAAGAGCTGCATTTTTCATTTCATTCTCGTCGTCGGGTGAGTGAATATTAACGTCCCACTGTTCAACTACACGAGGGCTTTTGGGGCTTTCCGCGTAATTTTGAACCATGGTCAAGTGACGAAGACGACATCTGAGCTGTCCCCCTCTCCTAACTACCACACCACACCCACGGGAGGACGTTTGAGCTCTCGACAGATTTTACGTGCATCGCTCCCCTACACAGCGGGTCTTCAGTGGTACTGGGATTGAACTTATGACACGCTAGCCACGTTCCGATGCCTAGACCACTTCTCGTCGTTGGAATCTATATCAATGATATTTTTGAGCTTTGAATAAACTTCAAAATATCCTTATCTGCCATAATTGGGACTGTTTACACATAATTATTATATACTGCAACGATTTCTTCCAACGATACAGTAGAACAGACCAATAATACAGAAACTTTCTCAAACATTTCGGCTCAATTCAATATCAAGTGTCGGCTGAATTTCAATATCCGTCTTCTGCGGATGAAAAGTCTTTAAGCGATTTTCACATCGTGTTAAGAGAAAAAAATGCATGAAAATATAGTAGTTTGGTGGGATTTTTGTATTACTTCGTGCTAGCGATATTTCGCCTTAAGCGTTTTCGCGTTAAGGTATTAGACTACTTGCCACTTTTTTTTTAAAAAAAAATGGAGATATGGGGATTTTTTTGTGGTTTTTAGATTTGTTTAGTAGTTTAAGAAAAATGTGCTAAAATTAAGAAGACAAAAAGAAATTATTATTACTAAAATGGCAAAAAAAATGGGTAAAAATTTACAAAAAAATAACATAAACGGGGCCTGTTCTGTACCAAAAATTTACGAACAAATTTTCAATTTTTTTCAACGCTGATATGTTGCTACGTTATTCCTTTTTGAAAAGACTTTCAGAATAAGATATATTTTAGTTTTTAAAAAACTAGAGAACTTTATCTTGGTTTTTATATGAAATTGCTTAAAAATACAATGATTATATTCACATAAGGGACTGTAAATTTTGTAATAAAACAGTAATTGATAAATCTGAAGGTTCAAACACTTCTACTATTATACAGAACAACACAAAAAACTTTAGTTAATTATTTTCAAACTGTTTTAGCAATCGCTGTCCTCATTTGAGCATTTTCCAAAAACAAAAACAAAAAAAAGCACATTTCGAGTAAAACGCGTTTTAAAGTATGACATCTTGCTTTAAGTAAGGGCACTGCTTTTATTAAAACACTTCTAGTTGCTTATGTTCTTGTGAATAGAAAATAATTAACTTGGTATTTTTATAAAGCTTATAAGATGGCCTATAAAATAAAATCATAAAACAAAATTGTCAATTTTTGACAGAATTCACAATTTTAGGGTAGTCGGATACCTTAAACGTATTTCAATGTACTTCTTTCCAAATAAAAACATGTTTCAAGTCGAAAAATACATAAAATTAAATGACTATTCAATTTTTATGATCCGGAATGTGAATTCAGAGACTTTTTAATGTAATATTTTGTAAACCAGTCTATGTTACTTTATTATACAGTTTTACGTTTTCAAAATTGTAAAAAACCCTTGTAAAACTCTCTCAAAATTGGTTCTTTCTAGAGAAAAAGCAACAAAAATTTGAATTTTGGCGTTGAAACACGCACAAAATGCCATTGAGAACGTAATATTTTTAGTTTAGTTTATTTTAACCTGAACAAAGACATTATTCTGACTGAACATTATCAGTTATTAGACTAATATAACTGGTTATTTTGACTTAAGGCACACGTTGTTTAAACAAGTACGATGTTTATAAAAAGGTTATAAAAAGTAACCTATTGCCAAGAAAGAATTTTCCAAGCACACATATTTTGAAAAATTCGCGTTGAATTTGTTTCGAGTTAAGGTATTATTGAATGAATTTATGTGAGTACAACCGACGTCAGAGAATCCCACCCCCTAAAAGAAGGATGAATCCTCTTTGTTACTAATAGCTGAACAAAAAGCAATTTTTGGAATGAATAAATTAATCAACAATCACTAAAGATTTTTAACGATTTCAGCTGAACCTTTTTTTTTTTTTAGTAAGGAAATTATTTGAGGCCAATGTAATTACAGTACCTATTTATGTGAAAATTTTGTTTTAATTGATCTGAAAATAGTTTTATTATAGCAGGAGAAATTTAGAAAAAGAAAGTATAATTCTATCAATAAGGAATTGATAAAACAGAAATAAAAAAATATTCCTCGCAATTTGATAGTTTTCTCTCTTTTCGATACAGTTTTCATTAAATAAAGCGCGAACTCTGTAGAAAGATAATACTGTTACGAATTTTGTATAAAGTAGTGTAAATAATTTGTATTTGGATGTATAAGGCATTTATATTACTCTATGTTACATTTATTTTATGTTAAAATTGTAATATTCACAAGCAATGCTATCCTTTACGTTATAATGGCAATTCAATGGGAACTTGGCAATAGAGCCAAGTTAGCATTATTTTTGGCGACCAAGTTGGCGTGTGGTGACCATTTTGGCGACCATGTTGGGGACCATTTTTGGCGAGTTCGGAACCATATGGATTCTTCTAGAAATTTATGGAGAAATCCAATAATTTCAAGACCTATGACGCAAGCGGATCTTTCTCGAAATTTCCGCGAGACCTATACATAGAGAGACGCTCGCTGAAAATCAGTCAGTCTGTTCTTGACTAGCGATTTGTAGACTTGCCTTGACCGAGAATACTAGCGATTAGCTCGGCTGTTCAATAGGACGAGTGGTGCTTGTGGATAATCTTTTAAATACGTTTATGTTAGACACTGATAATTGTGTCTGAGTGCTGTTGAAGGTGTGAAATCCTTCTGATATTTATTCTGCGAATTTTGCTGTTGAATCCTGTATTTCAAGGATTGATTTACGACAATAAATTATCATCGCTCTTAAAGAATTGTCTTGTTCTTTGAGACTGATTTGCATAAAATCCTCGAACCCCGATAAACATAACATATTTTTCTTCATAACAATTATTTTAAGATAATACTTAAAAGCTAATTTGGGTAAGGTAAATTACTTTCTCTAAATTGTTGATCTCTGTATAGTGAACACACTAGGGTATTTTTCTAAAGAAAAGATTTTTATAATTTTTATATTCCGGGAATTAAACTTGATTCCTAGAAAGTAGAAAAAGGGGAGTAAATCCAAAACCCTGATAGTGATGTTATGAAGCGTAACTATAAGCAAAATTATTCGATTAAATTTCAAGTTATAAATGAAATTTCATCAAATTTAAACCCAGGACTACGTTGTACTTTGATACTTGATGAGTGTAAATTTCTTAAAAACAAAAAATATTTAAAAATAAACATTCACTTGAATGAAGATAATTTCTTTAATTTAGGAAAGTTAAAAATTATAGTGATTCTTCGCCAGTAAAAAATTATGTTACGGCAGTAAAACTAAGCTAAAAAATCATAATTTAAAAGCATCTAGTTACTTGTTAGTGATGGTTAAGTCTGGAAAAATAATGCCTTGTGCGTGAGTACCTCCTATGGCATGCGCACTCCTTATACCTGGACTAGTACGGTGTTCTGCATGAAAAAAGAATGGGATTTGAGGAAAAGAGAACTGTTGAGATAGAAAATATATATCACTTGGAGAAAATACCGGTTGATTCAAAAAGTAGTGTAATCAATTTCAAAGCAGCATCAAAAAAAAAAAATTTTTTTTTTTAAATTAAGTTAGTTACATGAAATTTTCCATCTGAATTTTTTTAGCATAGTACACTTTAGTAAACGTTTAGACCATAGGTTTTCAACATGGGTGATAACGCCCTTTTGTGGGCATTTGAGGCTTTCGGGGGGCAGTAAAAGACCCAGAGAAAATTAGGGGGCATTGAAATGGCACGGAGGGGCTTGGGCAGATTAACTGAACAGTCTAAGAAAAAACTAAAAAACACCCTGATCATGTACTAACAAAAGTAAACTTTATAATACTGTTTACCTTATGTTGATTGTATATATTTAACTCATTTCTATATCACATGTACGAAAATTCACATATTTCGGTAGTTCGGGATGTGAATGAAAAACAAACCTAAAGATTACATTACATTCAGACCTACATTAAATTGAATGATATAGGGCATTTTAAATTCTGTAGTGCACGTGTTATCTTTGTGAGCAGTGTGAAAAATGTTTCATCCCTGCATTTCATTAAGTATATTACCCAAGAAACATAATTAAATATGTTAACCAGGAACTAACATGTGATTATTTAAAAGCTGAAACTGTCAATTTATATTTATTTTGAAAGCAATAGTTTATTATGAATTACTTCGTATCATCAAAACCCCTGCCTGTTTTTATAACAGAAAAGCAGCTAAAACTTTTATTCCATTATTTTAAATGAAGAAGAAATTCAGTAGCGTTTCAATTCTAACACAAAATCCCCTATCTATGACTAAATATATAATTATACACTTTTAAATATAGTTGTGGCAATTGCTATTTCAGATTCGCAAGTAAAAATATTGGAGCTTAAAAAAATTAAATTCAAAAATATATTCTATTAGTAATAGAATATTTTTTAAAATTTAATTTCTTGTTTTCACCGTGTATTATGTACACTCTTATTTCTCTAGAGTGGGAGGGGGTAGTATCGAAATATTTACTAGAAAAGGGGGCACCAGTTCAAAAAAGGTTGGGAACCTATGGTTTAGACCAAGCCAAAAGAGCTTTTTCGATCATTTTTGGAGGTATTTTTCCGACTTCCTCTTTGATTGCTTTTTGAAGCCCTTGAAGTATTTTTTTCTTTACGTCTATGTAATTGTTTTTTTAAGTATTCCCATAAAAAATAGAGGCAAGGAACACAGTCAGGGAATGGTGTATTCATTTCTCAGAAAGAAGGGAAAAAAATTATTTTATCTTTCAGCCATTTTATAATTGTTTTGCCGTATGCTTGGTACAGAATCTTGGTGAAAAACGAAGTTTCCTTGAGGGTAAAGACATTTACGTTCTTTGAACATGTGCTTCAAAATTTTATTCTGATAATATTTATCACAGATTTTAGCCTTTGGTTCTTCAAAAAATGGTTTTTTTAAACCTTGATAGATGGTTTGTTAAGCTTATTCCAGAAGGAAAAATGCAAAAAATGGCAAAAATGCACTAAACAAAAATTTGTTAAGCTTATTTCCCTTTATACCATAACACCTGACGGCCAACTTGCTTTTTGCTAAACAGTTGTGCCTTTGTGACGCTTTTCTCATGAAATATATTGTATCTTCATTTTGCCAGTTGAAAATGATAGATGGAACAGTGCTTCATTCGAAGTTATCCATGTTTTGTATCTACCTTTGGGTAACATTAAATACAGAGACCAAGAATGTTTTCTTAATTTTTCTACTATCTCTGCAGATATTTGATGACAGACTGGTTTATTCACTTTTTTATAACCAATTTTCTTTATCTGACGACAAATTGTGAATTGCAAAACCTGTAGTTTCTTTGCTAAAGTTCTTTGAGGCAAAGGATTTTCTATAGCGGTATAAGTCTTTTCAGTTTCTTTTCCCTCGAGGACATCCTTTCGTCCTCATTTTATTCCTGTGTCTTTTGATTGCCTGCCAAATTTTATTTCTTTTCAAAATTTAGGTACTAATCCAGAAGAAAAATGCCTTTTCTGATTTTTAAATGCTTTATTTGTAATAGAATTTGAGCAACCATCCTTCAAAATCTTTACACTTTTGTTTCGGGTTTAAGGATTTAATTTCGGAGCCGTAATTTACTCCCACCAATAAAAATAGTTAGATTGGTAATTTAAACTTTTTATTCTTAAAATATAATTGGCAATAAAGCGATTAAATTTTACCATAAATAACTATGTGCTTTTAAAATTGGCCACACATGTTTTGAATTAAACTGTTTACTGAAAGTGAATAGCTAATCGATTTAGACAAAGAACTATATTTCGAATTTGAAAATAGTATAGCATCAAATTTTATGTTTCATATTGCCTATGAAGAAAACAAATTTTATGATTAATATAAAAGAAATTATTTAAAAAAAGATAAGGTAAGGAGTAATGTAAAGTTATTTACAAAATCATCTTGTAATAAGGATATTTTGAAAAAAAAATAATGTCAGTGTGTGCTGGAATAAGGGCGGTGAAAAGGTAGTTTGTTTAGACACCAAAACATGCTGGAATAATTTATTAAAAATGCTTGAAAGATTGTTAGAGATAAAATCAGCAACTTCAAAAGCATTAAATGACGTTAAAGAATAATAAATTGTAATTATAATGCAGAAGTTAAAAATCTGACTACAATGCTGCAGGCTTAAGACAGTAAACATTGGCCTGTATATAGAAACGTGAACACTGAGAGTTTGAAAATACTGTTATACCAAGCATAGTATATATACTCTGATATGCACAATTTTTTTAAGTTAGAGGGATTATAACAGATGAATTAATTTATCACATCGTGTTCTTAAAATTTATTCTGCTGTTTTAAAATATTTTAAAATAGTCTACTGTTTTGAAATATAATTTAAAAAGTATTCTACTTAAAATGTAAGAATATACTACTGACGTACTGTTTTTTACTTTGAAATGTAAAATTAAATCTCTCTTTCAGTAACATAAAAAAAATAACTTCTTGCTTTATTGAGTACTGAAATCAAAATAAAGGATAAGTCATTTTCCATGTAACTTATATTGAAACTTCTATAACTTCTACATAAATTATTTTAAAGATAGCAGATTATGTATTACCTTTGTATAGTTCACCCAACTGAAACCTTTTAACGAAAAGTAAACTCTAAAATTGTGCGTGTGGTGAATTTTTTTCTTCCCCCTCCCTTTCCGTTAAATCGAATTCCTGCTCTGTAAATATTCTAATAAAAAATCCATATAATTCTCGATTAAATACAACAAAATGTAACGGCGTAATACAGAAGCATTAAATTTTTTTCATGTATATATGAAAATAAAAATCGGATAACTACTTCATTTTACAGACGTCATAGTTATGATACATTAACATTTATATTTTCTCTCTGTACCTTCTCTGAAAAATAATTTTTATATCTTAAATAAAAGCAAAACGAAACTAAAAACTTGACGTCAAAGAATTGATTAACCTGGCCTTTAATCGCGTTGATCTAAAATTCAGGGACAGCTGCTTTAATCTTTATTATTCATAACAATCGTATTATGAGTATATGGTAGCGTTCGAGATGAACTGCGAGAGGTGTAGTGACAGCTGTTTTTAATATGCGCTCTAGATCCTCAAAGTAACGCTTTTTCATTGTTTTTTTTTCCTTTTGAATCCTATCACGTTTCTCAAAAATGGCACGTGTCTATATCAACCAATGTGCATGCAGTTGGTTCGTGATATCTTGGGATGCTTTTAGGATTCCAGTGTAATACAAAATATCTTTTCTCTCTCTCTCTCTCTCTTCCTCTTTTTTAGAGGATTTTTTTCTTTTAAGGAAAAAATATAACTGTAAATGAATCATTAATCCAGTTATAAATTATTAGTTTCACATCTTCCTGCTCTAGAATGAAAGTTGTTAAAATATTTGAATTGTGAAGTTACTTGTACTTTGAATAAGTGAAAAATTGACTGAGGATTAAAAGAAAATATAGGAAACATTTTTGTTCAATGATTTCCTACAGCAAATGAATTAAGAATACCGACTGCGTTCGGAACCTTGGTTCTAAAAAATACTTTAAATGAATATTTTTTTTAAATTTTTGGTGTCACTTGAATTATAATATAATATAAAATAACTTTAATATAATAATAGTAATAATAATGCATTTTATAGATTATGTTATATTATATATAATATTTTATTCATAATATGTTGTATTTCACATTGTAAAACAATTTATAACTAATTTTTATATAAAATATCATTTAATATTTTCTATATATTTTATTATAAATATTATTTATTAACATAAAAATATATTTATAAAATATAATATACGTATTTATATAATTATAGTAATTATTTTCCTTTTCAAATACAAGATAATTACATAAAATATCATTTAATATTTTTCAAATAATTTTATTTAATTTTAAAAAATAATTAAATGAATTGGGAAAAAAATGGCTGCGTGATTAGAACCCTGTCCGTAAGCGTAGAAAGCAGATGCTTTAACAACTGTACCATTGGGTCGCTGGCAATATTTAAAACTTAATTGTATAAAAGCTAAGCATGAAATTCGAAGGCTATTTTCTCCGAATTGACTGGCCATTCGGCTCTAATACATTGAGGGTTGAACACCCTAATGGAGTACTACTATTATACCAAGTCTCGTCCCAAAATGAATTTCCTTAGTTGTGCCCTCCCCTTGTTAGTCAAAAGATGCTCAATGTCTTCCATGAGGCATAGGCAAACAGCTTACGCAAAAAAAGCGCATGAAAAAACAATCGCCGTACTTCAAATCGTCAATCTGTTTTCCCCTTATGTAGGCGCTTACGGGTGGCCCTACGGTCACCTGTGATGTGCTTATTTCAATGCTAATGATTTGCTTATTTCATCGCCGCCAACGCAGGATGTAAATTTCACCTGGTTTGCATGCTTCCTTCAGGGTGCTGCATTTTGTGTGGCCAGCAGGGTATATTCGAAAAATGTCTTAAATCCTTG
>BMAO01025203.1:0-17623 GCA_019973975.1 Trichonephila clavata
AAAAAATGATATTTTGAAGTAGATCAACATGTTATAGGTACTTCATGTAAAGACAATTTTTAAAAAAAGTACTATATTTTTCATCAAATTTTTTGTATTTTTTCAATATAATTTATTAATCACTAAGTAATTTAATTTGTGATCTAAGTAACACTTACTCATGGTTATATTCAGTAACTAGAATATGTGCTTGCATTTTTTAATACAATCTGTTAAAGTCTAGATCTATTGAAATCATCTGCAATCACATTTTATATTCTAGGTGTTTCATTTTTTTATATATATATTTTTCTTTTTGCCCACAGATACATTCAAAATGTTTTTCCATTTAAATGCATAGTTTTGAAGGGCATTAAAATGTTTAAACTGTGAAACAAATCCCATGTATTTTGCATGAATTTACATCCTAAAATTTAGGAGCTGTTCTTGCGTAAACTTAGATTTTAATGGAGAATCTGATGATCTATTAAAAGTTACTTCTCTTTCATTATAGGTATTATTTCAGCAAACGGAAAAAGGTGCATTTTCCATTAGAAAACTATTTAGCTTTACAGGACATTGTACTAACGAGTATAAAATCATTTCATTGAACTCCGGAATAGTAAGCAATAGAATATAATGTTAATAAATTCCAATTAATTATGCTAATCAATATATTTAAATTTCATTCTAGATAAGGGCTTTGAAGATTTGACTTTCTTCTTAAATCCTAAAAATGATTTTACTTTTTAAAAGGATAGGGATACTAAGGATTTAAATAGATAAATATTTTTTTGCTAATAAAATTGAAATTTTGCTGATATTTCTAACTAAGCAGTAATAATCAAACAAAAAGAAATTCATATTTATTGAATTTTACGTTTGAGGTAAAAACTACAGTATAATGACAAAAAAAAACCTTTGTATGAGAAATAAAAAATCCAGTTAGTTTTTATTTTTACAAATTTAGAGAAATGCATGATTGGTCTGTTAAGTATATTAATTAAATTTTTTTTCTCATTTTTGCATTCTATCCACAAAATTATCATATTAATCATATTTTTATTGGATCTAGTCTATAACTAAATCTAAATCTAATGTTAGAATTTTTTGAAGATTGACTATGATCTCTGAAAAGATCTAAATCGTATTGATTAAAACGTTTATTTTTGTTTTGTAAAGAGAAAAGTGATTTCTAAAACATTCTTTTTCACATTCAAAATTTCACTGTTAGTATAATTTTCAGCATTTAGTAGTATTAATATATTTTTAAAATCCAATTCTGAGTTTTTGATATTTGTATGATATTTTTAAATATGCAATAACACTTTTTAGAAATTCTGGGTTATGGAACACATAAATTTAAATATCTTTCCATAGAAAGTATGCAAATTTTGTTTTTAGTTTTTACATCGATATTCAGAGTAAATAAATTGTAATTTTGTCTTTAATTGCAGTTGAAGTTGGTTGAATTACTGAAATATTGTTAAGATCAGCCAATTCTTTATTTAAGTCATTTGAAAATCTAAACAAAAATACCCAGAACTCGCAAAAGCGAATCATTTAGACACTCTCTTTGGGGGATGGGGAGAGAAAAAACGGACATGGCTATGGTTTTTTATTTTATTATGTGCCAGCTGCAAAGGTCGTTGTTTGTCGGAAGGAGAATGCATACAGTGAGCGGATGGACCGGTCAGCTAAAGATCTTTATCAGAGAAAGAAAAGGGGTCCTATTAAAAATTTCACAGCGAGCAGCTTTTGCTTGAACAATAGAGAAGGGTCGTTTTATCCAAGGGTCAAATTCTGCATAATACAACACAGTACTGGTTTGAGATGTAGGGAGGTTTCTTCCGCCAAAGGGGAAGGAAAGTGTTCATAGAGGCAACTAATTGCTTAACCCCTCTCCAACGGCTTTTCATAGTATTTTTAGCATTGACAACATGAATCCTTATATGACAGAATGTAGCTGGATTTATAGTTTGTAAAATGCCTTACTTCGAAAGAGAGACAGGCAAAAATGAGAAAATATAAAACAGTAGGGTGTGGAAATGGCAAGGTCAAAATCAACGGTCAAGCAGTTTTAAAGAGAGCTCATCGATTGTGTGGGGCCAGAAAGACAAGCAAAACTGTTCTTTTTTTTACTCGTGTAAAAGGGGATATTTACCATACAAGGGATTACTTTCTTCTTTTGTAATAACTATCAAAATTCAAATACCAGAATATTGAATAAACTTAAAGCATAATATAAGAGATTAAATCACGAAGGATTTTCACTTTGAATTCAAGCAAAATAATTAAAATTAAGAAAGAGCTCAAACAATTAAATTTTTCTTTTGTGTGAAAATCATTAACTTTTCCTTTTGACCCCACTTAAACAAATGAATATTGCTGTTGCATTTTTTTAATAACATCAATAATATTTTCTACCCATTTTTTGATGCACTCCTCAATAAAGTTATTTTCAAATAAACAAAAATTTCTAATTAAATTTATATTTTATTTAGATCAAAAACATCGTAAATTTAAAAAAAAACTTATTTGTAGCAAAATCTAATGTCTACATACAGTAGAGCATATAAACATTTTTCAAGGGGGAAGGGTCCATTGTAGAAAGTTCCCCAACTTGTATCATACCTCAAGACAAAACCAATTAATTCTTCTGATTTTGTTAACAAAAAATAGTAAAAAATAAATTACTGAATTAATAGCTAGCATTAATTAATAAAATAAATTGTAATTACAAGTACTTAATTAAATTTTGCATTATATACATATAGGATTATCATCAACTGAAAAAAACTCAAGCGCTTTGGAGGGGATCACCCCCCCTTGTGTGCGCCATTGTGTACATATCTTTTCACTTTTTAGCAAAATTTTTGAAATTTATGGGAAAGGGAATACATAAACGATACATTTAAAAAAATAAAATTAAAGTATAAATTTGATTTCTTTTACGTGAAAATCTAATTTTTTTTCTGTCGAAAGGAGTAATTGAATTCTTTCTGAATATTTATACGATGTTGAAAAGAAAATATATAATACTTTTAAACTCGTTTTATAATTCAGTCTAAGAATTAGTGGCATGCACATACCTCTTTTTGGGGGGGGGGAGAGGGGTAAAAAAACACGTAGACCTAAGCGCAAAGGCATAAGCTAGATGGCGAAAATTAAAAACTTGTTGGTCTAAGGAGGGGTATTGAACTCTCAAACCCTCCCCTTGTGTATGTGTGTGTACGCCACTGCTAAGAATTAATTGTATAGTGAATACATTCTCTTATATTTGAAGTTAATGGGGAATCCTAATAAGTTGGATTCAGATACACAAAAAATTGCTATACTTACACTATAAATCTATTTAACAAAATGAATGGATTTGTGTTTGATATATATATAAAAAACAAACCATTGAATTGCACTTTAATTAAAATATTCTTTACTATCTGGATTGAAATTAAAGTTTTGTCTGAAATTATAAAGTCAAGATATCTATCTTCATTAATTAATATATTTCCTTTTTATTATAATCTTCATTTGAAAATGTTGAAGTAATGAAATTCAATAACATTTGCATTTAATTTTCTTGTTGATAATAAGTGTTCCAAAGTGGTAGTAAAAATTTTCTTTCTTTCTTTCTTGTAGTAAACTCTGACGGCAAGTTTTCCTCATTCTGAAGCACAATTATTCCTACATAAAAAATGCAATAATGAAGTAAATTTGACAATATCAATTAAATTGACAATTACTGGATAGATATTGCAAATTTAAATTTTTATACAGCTTTCGCAGCCAGCAATACTCATAAAAAATGAATTATTTTCAAACTATACATAGTTTATTAACTAAAAAATGAAATAATTTTTTTTAAATGTATTTAAATAATAAAAACTACAAAGACCCATTAATTTTAAAAATAAAATTTGAGAAAACATATAGAACACGAACGTATATTTTTTTGTGGCAGTTCCTGAAGAAAAAAAAATGAATATAGAATTTTTTAGAAATATTCCCAAATTTTATATTGGAAAGATAGCTGCATTTTTAAGAATAACATTAAAGCTACTTTTGTATTTGTATAAATACATTTTGAAAAAACGAATGCAAAGAATGATAGCATTTAATTTTGACTCTTATTTCTTTATTGTGAATGTGGTGTGGCAGTTAGGGAAGGATGTACCATCTTCCGTCATCCTCTTCCTCTTAAAAATGTGTAGAAATAGCATTTCCAATAATTAAATATCAAACAACAAATTTTAAATTAAAACAAATGTAAAAATTGTTAATAACATTATTCAAGAAAGTAAGAGAGATATATATATTTACATCGCACTATAAACCTGCACGAACGCTATTGGTGAAGGTCCTCATTATTTTGAACTATGGTCACGTTTTGAGGAAGACACCTCAGCTCTCCTAACTTCTACACCACACCAACGAGAGGAATTGGACCCCTCGACATATTTAACGTGCATCGGCCGCCTTTGCACGGCGGGTCTTCAGCGGTACCAGGCTCAAACTCATGATACGCCAGCTACGAGCGGGTGACCTTGACCATTAAGCTACCACGGTCTAGGGGTCAAGCTGCTCATAAAAACTGGCAGTGCATACATAATTCGATTCAAGGGAATTATAGAAAAAATAACAATTGTGAGAAGTTGAAAAGTTTTATTAATATTTTATCTAAAAAGTTTCAAAATTAAAAAAAAAGAAGAAAAATTTGTAAATTATTTTTTATTGAAATAAATTTTGCAGTCAAAATAAGCTTTTCATTTTTAAAAAATTTTATTAGCATACCTGTGTAAATCAAATATTAATTTTTAACATTAAAATAATGAGTAGTCAAAAATAGTTTTTGAAGATATTAGAAATACTAACATAAAAATATATATGTATATAGCATTTATAAAAAGTTTAATCGTTAAAATTTTCAAAATAACAGTATATGAAATTCACAGTATAAGTAGAAAATAGTTTTATTGAAAAAAATAAAATGTAAAAACTTAAAAATATATATATATATATAAATAGATTTATAGAAAGTAAACATAGTATGTAATAATAAATAAAGATAAGAGAGAAAAAATTTTAAAAATTAAGTTTATTTATATATTTAATACTATTTTAATAAATTTCAATAATATTTATTTCATGTTTAAATATAACGAGATCTCCTTACTTTTAAAAAAATACCAATTGTTTCAAAAGAAAATTAGAAATTTTATTTAAAAAAAAAAAGAATTATATGTGTAATGGAACTGTTTTTGAGCGCTTAATATAAAAACAAATTTCTTATATCTTAATCTTTTCAAATAAAATCAAAATATTGTTCAAAAACTAGTTGAAAATTTCTACCCTGAAATACAAATATTAAAAATTCATTTTTTTAATGTATTCTATTTAAAAGTTGTAATTGTATTTCGAACTCTTTTTTGTGGTGGAAGCCCACAATTTCTAACTCTTTTACTCTAACTTAGTGACGCAGTCAGACGTAAGAAGATCCAACAGACGGGCAACCACATTTGAATGATACTCGCGCTGCTTGGCGTTTTTGGCGTATTCTGAAGCTTGAAAAAGCCCTTGTTTCTGAAGACATCCAAACTTGCATTTAAAAATATGTTTTTGGTGTAAAGAACCGATAATAAACCTGTAAGTAGCATTTTTTCACTTTTTTTTTTGTTAGTTTGGTGGAGAAGTTGGGAGTGGCACGCGGAACATTTTTTTATCAGATTGTGACACGCTTCCCTAAAAGGTTGGCCACCCCTGGTCTATATCAACTGGTTATAGCATTACCCATGCACCCATGCGGCAACTGATATGCTGCGCCCAAATATGCGCCGATGATCAGGGAGTGAACTTGCGCGGAATATGCGCAGAAGACCAAGGAAGAAACTAGCTTTTGAGGGACTGGACGCGTCTTTGTTCACCAAGGAAACTAGTATTCCGCTACTTATTCTATGGATATTCTTGATTTTGTGTAATGGAAGAATTCTATAATTTTGAAATTGCTTGCGGTAAATTCCTAGCTAGCTTTTTCGGATTCATCAGAAAAGGTAGGATGTATTTTGTTGCACTAAGTAACCTACCTAGTTCTTTTTTAAATTTACTAAAAATCGACAATGATTTTTAACGACACTCCATTAAAGTTTATTTCATTTTGTTCTCATTATAGAAAAACTCTAAATATATTATACAGATTTTTTAGAAATTGTTTTATAACGTACATGAATTAGTTTGTATGAAGTGATTCTCTATTCCTATACATTAAAAAATGTTAAACCATCCCTATATATGAAAAGTGAGCATTTTGTACGTTTATAACATTCATGATTCAGTATTTTTTATTTTAAATATTAACTACATGATTAGATAAGTTTAATTTTTGAATTAACCTTAAATTGATCTTAGAATATATTATTAACAATTGAAATTTAGACAAGTCAGTGTTATCCCAAGGTCATAATTAAACTTTTATTTTGATTCAATTAAGTTCCATCAGTTATACTCTAAAGCAGTGGTCCCCCCCCCTCCCGGTCCATGTATCAAATAGCACCGGGCCGCACAAGGAGCATTAAATTATTTTCATTTTATTTACAGTGGTGTATTTCTTTCAGATATGCGCGACCTTTTATGAATCTCTTTATATTCCATGTTAAAGGGTGTACCAAGTTATTCAATCAAAACAATCTAATTTTAAACAATCAACGTCAACCCCCTCAACAGGCCGTGGTAAAATTGTCAAATGTTGACCGGTCTGCGGCAGTAAAAAGGTTGGGGATTACTGCTTTAAAGCATCACAATCTATCAATTTTATTGAACAATTTATTTATCTTACACTGTTATTTCAAAGAAGAATATCCTGGAATATGTGCTCCTTAAAAATATATATATACATAATTCAAAAAAGAATGTGAAGATTTATTTAGTATATTATATATAACAACCCATGGAGGGTTAAGGCCTGCAGTGTCTGTCTCAGCTTTCGTGACCTTAGGCGCTGGGGTGCATGTGCATATGTTTCGGTCAAGTAGTCAGTCTGTTGTGAAACCCCAGTGTTCAGTTCCCAAGCAAGTTTGGTACTCATTTTATCGACCCACTGAAGGGGTGAAAGGCTGAGTTGACCTTGCCCAGACCGGGATTTGAACCCCTGACCTGTGGTGTAGAAGCGTGATAAACTACCTAGCAGCCACTGGGCATATATTATATACAGTCGACTCTCGCTAATTCTAGTCTTCGATAATATGAACCTCTTGCTAATTTGAAGTATACACTCAACCCCTAGAAAAATTATTGATATTTTGATCTAAAACAATACGTTTTGGTACACTCAATATTTTGAAGTAAAATCTGCGGCTGACCAGATTACAACACCCAATAATTCGAAGTTTTATTTTATATAGCTCTCGACAATTTGAACACGCACAATCATGTAGAGTTCTGTAGCTAACAGGTTTGAGCTTACATGCTTTGTGTTGTATTGTTTCTGCGTGTTTCCCATGTAATGAAGCCCCTTTGATGACCATCTGTTTGCCATCCCTTTGTGTGTTTCCTGGCTCCTAAAAGTACACATTTATTCTTTTCCCACTTCAAGTGGACAATAGACTGGCCACACTTGTTGTCAGCTGTCTATATCTTCAGAAAGGATGGTCTGCTATTGTGAAGAAGAGATGCGTAGGATTATGTATTTTGCGTCGGAGTGACATGACAATTTATGACTCATAATTTTAACTTATGGCATATGGCACCAAAAAGGACATGGACCAAACTACCTTGAAGAACCGGTAGTGTCTGATGGAACCGATAACAGATTTTTAAAGACAACAGATTTCTTTGTCTAAAAAGATCAATTATGTACAGTATATGTATTCTTTTTATTATTATTTTTAATACATAAATATATTCTTTTAATAGATTACTTTTAACTTATGTATAATATTTATACTGTTCTTTATACAGTATACTGTGTACTTTTTAAAAAACTTTAAAATAATTTTATACATATGTTCAATTGTTGTTATTTAAATTTGAAACTATGTAATAACATAGTTTCAAATTTAAATGTCTTAGAAAAAAAATTTCTCTTCATGTATTTTGAGAATTTTTCTCTGCCCTCTTGATAATTCAAAGTTTTTCATTGGTCCCTCCAACTTAGAATTATTGAGAGTCGACTGTAAATAAAATGTATTATATGTTTAAGAAAAAGGAGAAATATTTTGTCCCTGTTATGTTAATGTTACGTTAGCTAAATTATAAAAAAAAGCAATTATACAACAATGAAAATTTGTACCTTTGTATGTAAAAAGTGACCTTTTTAGTTTTTTTAAATTATAATGAGGGCCGCTGTGTGTGTGTGTGGGTGGTAGCAAAATTGTTCACTGCACAAGGGCGCGGGCCGGGGGGGGGGCACCAAAACTTATAGTACTTATAGTTTTTTAATTTAATGTTACTTAAATAAAAGTTGTTAATTATACACTTACAATTTTGTATGTTTTATATTTTCTAAGCAATAAAATGAGATTTTATTTTAATTTTGTTTTCGTTTCTGCGTGTTGTTTTTGTGTTAATAAAATGTGTTCTAAAAAAATTACTTAATAATTTTAGCTCTTTTTCATTAAAAGTTTATAATTATTATGTACCTGAGATGTTTTCAATATTTCAATTGCTTATAACAAATGCATTTTAGTAATTTGTATTAATATATTGGTTTAATTTACTTAAATATTTTGAATCATCAGAAAAAAGAAAAAAATTCCACGCTAAATTCTCAAAAATAAATTTTTTGCAAAAAAAGTTTTTAAATTTTCTGTTAAATTAGTTTCTTTACCTGAATCTTTATTTAGTAGCAAATGACATAAATGGGCTTTCAACTTTCAAATAGTTTTTTGAAAGATTTTTTATATATGGAATGTGAAAATTAAACTTTTTTATTTAGTGCAATAGATATTTTCTTAGAAACAAGTTCTCAAAAAAAACAAAAAAAAGTCTGTGGAGCACAAATTAGAAAAAGGAAATTGCAACTCTAAATAAATATCTCAGAAACACCAATAGGATTAGACAGACAAGCAATTGAACCAGGACCATTAACATCAACATCTGGTTTGAAATTTCATAATGAAAATTTATCTCAAAATGTAAATTCATCAGAATATGATCAAGAAGAAGTCTCGATTGTTCCAATAGAAAACTTAGATGTTGATAAGAAAATTCGCCTCGTAATAATGTAATATCTCAAAATGAAGATTTTGGCTTGGAATTAAACGATTCAGCTACCTGACCTGATACAATTTCTATAAAAATTAGAGATTATTTAATTGAAAATATGGCCCTTCCCGCTTGATAATCAATTATTTTCTGAGAGATAATTCTGGCAGAAAGTTTTCAGAATCATTCTATTATAGATCATTACTGAATGGAGAAAAAATATTTAGACATTATTTTGTATATTCAAATTCCTGAAACACAGTTTTTTGCTCTTCCCATGTAAACTATTCAGTCAGAAGTATTCACAGCTTATTAAGGATGGAAGTAATGAGATTGGGCACATTTAACCTACATTTTGAAAACACATGAAAGTAGCTCAACTTAAACATAGTTCAAAATGTAGTGAATTCAAAATGTCTTTGTGTAATTTATGTACCTTTGATGCATCTCAACAAAGACTTTTTGATGCAGAAAAGGTTTACTGGAAATCGGTTATTGAAGGGTTTATTTATTTAATTCAATATTTATCCCGGCAATACATTGCATTTAGAAGTCCTTCGAAAGAATTGTATCATAGTGATAATGGAAATTTTTTGAAGTTGGTTGAAACCATAGAAAAATTTGATCCAATAATTGCTGAACATCTCTACAAAATTCAAACATCTCAAAAGAGGAGCATTGTGCTCATTACTTAGGGGATCAAATTCAGAATAAAATCATAAGCATTATTTCAGAAGGAATTAAGGTAATTCACCCATGTGAGGGCCTGCTTTTTAAACATTTTTAGAGAATTTTTTAACAACTAATAAAAAGATAGAACTTTAAGTTTTTTATCATTTATTTATATGTATTTTAAGAGTATGTATATAAATATTTAGTCAAAAATATCCAATAGAACGTGAGTTGAAGCGCTCTGAACACACCCACCTCGAAAAAATGGACGCTTACTTCCTCTACAATTCTAGCTGATTGGTTTATCTGAAATGTAAAAAAATTATGGCATTTTAATTTATAAGTTTAAATGCACAAATTGGACTATACTCAATTGAAAATATCAAAAATTGGATTTTTGGTAGGCCTCTGAAGAAAAGGTTTCAAATTTCATGTTTTTTTTGCTATAAAAAAATAGAAATATTATGAATTTTGGAATGATCGTATTCCATTTGGTGTGTATATATATAACCTGGGTCTACCCTATAAATTTGAAGTCATTCGGTCAAACCGTTCTTGAGATACGATGGAGGAAAATTTGAAAAACACAGTTTTGAGAAAAATGCATTAGGTCTGATTAAAACAATAAAAGTCTTAACTTACCCTCAGTTGGCAATGCCTGATGTCGAAGACTAAAATAAGTTTGACGAAATATTCAATAATTATAGATATTTCCTTTTAAACCTCTACAAACATGTCTATACTTGTATGAATGTATATTTGCATAGAAGGGTCAATGGTATCAAGCCGACTGTACACAGTAGGTGATCCAACTCAGCACTCCGAACAGCTGCTCTTCTAACACTTGCTTCTTTATAATGACTTCGAATTTTAAAAAATCTCTTTATCACCGTATTCTAAACATATTAAGAAAGCAATTTACAAAAAAAATTTTAATTTTTTGAACCCCCCTTAAAAAAGCATTTATTAGAAATGATTAAATCGTCAGAATATTACTCACTAATTCTGAATACTACACTTTTTGTCAGTCATACCGAACAATTGACTGTTGTAATTCAATTTATTTATAAGAACAAGAAACCAATAAAGAACCCAAATTGAAGAACATTTCTTAGGATTTCAATCTGTCGACGACACTACTGGACAGGGTCTGTTTGAATTCATAAAGGGACATTTAGTTTGTTAGAACTAAATTTATCAGATTTACAAGGCCAATCTTATGACAATGGTGCTAATATGGGAGGAAAGCGCAAATGATTGCATCAAAAAAATAATTGAAAATAACTCAAGGGCACTCTATATCCCCGGATCTGCCCATTATCTAAATTTAGTTGTAAATTATGTAGCTAAAATTTCCTTTGAAACAGTTTATTTCTTCGGAGTAGGGCAGGGTCTTTACAACTATATTTCTTCATCCGTAAAACGTTGATCTATTTTGCAACAGTATATTGAAAATCTAACTTTAAAGCCACTCTCCAACACAAGATGGGAAAGTAGAATTCAATCTTCAAGACCAATGAAAAATGATTCGAAGGGAATTTTGAGAGTGTTAATAAATATTCAAGAAGATCAAACAAGAGACATGAAATCAAGAATTCAAGCAAAAAATTTGATTCAGAAAGTTTCCTCGTTTAAATTCCTTTGTTCCATCAACATCTGGTACGATATTTCAAATTTAGTAAATGTCGTAAATGAAATAATGCAAAATTCTAAATGTGACTTACAAATCATGACTGACAATTTACAAAATCTTATATTAGCTAAATAATCATTGATCAGGCAATGGACTAAATTCATGTGACGTCACGATCACGTGAAAACTATGTCACGTGACCACGTACTGTTTGTTTACTACAGTAGCTACGATTATTTCGTTCTTTTAGTTTTACATTATAATTTTTAAAATGTCTTATTTTGCTCTAATGGTTGATCGATCATTTAAAGAAACGGTTATTGTAGGAAATAAAATCATTTTTTAAAATCTGACAAAAAATCTGAGTGTTTTGAACTCGTACTTGTTATTTGTCTTATCTCGTACATAATTAGCTATGTGTTACTGTAACTAAGTTGTTTATTTGGATTTAATAGTTTAAATTTTCACTGCTAAAATTATTTCTGCTTGGTTATGTATATCCTGTTCTTATAGTTACATAATTAAAATTGATTTCAAGGACAATTTTTGTTTTAAAAAATAGTTTATGTAACTTAGAAGCTTTTTCATTAATTTTTTCTGTTCAAGATAGTGTTGAAAGTTTTTGTAGATACTCTCAATTGGTATGTTTTATAAAAGTTAGTATGGATTCTGGTTTGAGATTTGTGGTTATATTTTTAAAAAATCTTGTGTTTTTTCCAAGTTCAGCGAGAAAAATAATTATTACAAATCAACAAGGAAAGATTTTCAAATCCATACTAACCTTTTTCGCAGTAACCTATGAAACATAAATCACTTAAAATGACTAAAAAATTTTAAACATTGGGAATATTATGAGTTTGAAAAGATTTAAATTCTTAATTTTTTTTTAAACAGTGAAATAATAGCTGGTCAAACTGACTTTTTGCTGTTATTGTCTCCAAAAAACATTTTTAAAAAAGGGTACTTTTTAGCTTTAAAACAAAGTGACTTAAGCCAATTTTAAAAAAAACACACACACCTCAATTACTGGAAATTATTTGTTATGTCTGGTTGTACATTTTTTCTTGTTTGAAAAATTCTTAATTTTGAATACTATGGCCAAAATATATTCAATTAATTTTATGACCTGAAAAGTTTATGGAATGTCCAACACAATAATCTTGTGATTCGCTGTTTTTATATATATATAAATATTATTCATCATTGAAATTGTACAGAAATATTTGTTTGGTTTGATAAATTTTGAATTTAATTGTGAATGGAAATTTTATGCGACTATTCATTTATATATATATTGTATTGATTTTTTTCCATCTAATTTGCAATTCATTGTGCTGTAAAAATGAAATTCATTTTCACCAATGGATAAATATTATTAATCAAACACTTTCATATTAACTCACTTTAATATGAGATGAACAACGGCTTAAAGTAAACTTTTTTACGTTTAAATTGTATTTTGGAATCATCTATTGTTTCATACATAAATCATTATTTTCTATTATTTTTTATAAATTATATGTAATTCAATAAGAAAAATTTATTTAAAATTAAGGATAATTAAATTGAATTTCTGAAAATTATTTCACTTTTTCTGATGGTACATTCCCTTAATATTGTACAATATAAAAGTCGATCAACATGTTATAGGCACTTCATATAAAAAAAAGTATTTATTAAAAATTTTAATGTAAATTTTTAATATAGTACATATTTGCATTAATAATAACTTGTGATCCAAGTGTCGCATACCCATACACATGTTTTTTATTGCGTGATGTTATTTTTATAAAAGTTTTAATTTTTTTGTTTGATGCTTAATATAGCAACTGCTGAAGGTAACTTTTTAATATGCTGAAAGAGCTCTCAACACTTGCTACAGTAATTGCAACTTAAGAAAAAAGTATTAAAACAATTAATACATGTAGAAATAACTCATTATATTTATTTTGCATGTATTGCAATATATCTTGTGTGTTATTTAAATCTCTTACATTCAAAATCTAATTCTGTTGCTAACTGATTTCATCTACATTTTTGTTGTAAACTTAACAAATGTCTTGTAACTTTTTTCTAATTCATGTTTTTCGCAGGTTTTTAAATCAGAATTAATATTTGGTATATTTATATAAATCTATTCACGTAAAACTGTATCAATATTGCAGTGTTATAGAAGTAACATGTAAATTTCTCTACTGGGTTTTTTTATAATTTGCTAAGTTATGCACAATTCTATTTTTAGAGGTTTTTTAAAATTTTGTTTACAATTGATAAATTAACACAGGGTCATATTTACTTATTCTATTGAACTAAAAAAATTTCTATTTATAGCTGTTCATATTATTTCATAGTTTCCACAAAGTGGGAGATTATTAAATGCTACGAATTGAATTACAAGTCTTTAAAATATCAATTTGAGTCCTTACATTTACTTATTTATAAAAACTTTGCCATGTCCAATTTTTATTTTATTAGAATCATTTTAGATATCTTTATATGTATAAAGTATTTACATGTAATACATTGTAAAAATAAAATTCATTTTCATCAAACTGATCACCAATGAAATAAAATATTAATTTGAATTTTAAGTGTAGGTAGGCAAACTTGACGTAAATGTAATATATTTTATAGACAATTGTTATTTTTCATCTCTAAATGCTGAAAAAAAATGAGAAAATTCATGCATAACATTTTTGATATATATAAATTCCCACCCGTGTGAAGAACGAGTATACCAGTTAATAGCATACTAGTACAAAGGGGAAAAAAATTAAGAACTTTCTATAGTATTGATAAAGCAAACCACAAAATTACAGCATCATTTCAAATATCTTATACTGGTAAGCCACACTAATATAAAATATGCAATTCATGAAGTTGTAAAAAAAATTTCATCAGAGGATTAAATATATATGAAATACTTCCTATCAACTCTTAATATTTTATGTACAAAATTATTTTAAAAAGCTTAACACTGTAAAACAGATACATCTATAAAATCCACAAATCATTAAGAAATATGCATAACTACGTGGGACGAGCAGAAAAAAAGGTTACAAGTCGAATAAAAAATATTTATTTACAATAGACAGAAAATACAAAAAGGGCATTAAGAGGCATATTCACCTATCACATTTTATCATAATCACCAAGTCTATTTAGGCATTTATCATAGAGAATGCAGAACCTACTTGTTTAATCTGTCTAGGTAGAAATCAGGTCCTTGTCCATTGAGCCAGTCTCAGTACAATATCGCAGCACATCAGAAAATGATATACTGCGTGCTACCATATCTCAATCCCAGCTCTGACGAGATTTAAAGCTGAGTTACCCGTTGATCAATCTAAGTAGTTTCTTCAATTCGTGCCGTGGTGATTTCTGTCCTTGCAACATGTTGTCTGCTCAGTGCAGATGCGGACACATTTCATTCATATCATGACTCGCACTTCCAAACAATAACAATTTCCAAAGAATCTTGCCATTTCAATCTGCATCGTCCTGCACCATCTGGGTACTTTCACTATCTACCGCAAACCAGGTAAACAATGCAATATACCAAGTAGCACGATCTGTCTCCACTTTTGCAGAAACCATCTTTGTTTTCTGTTGGAACATAAACCGTTGCAAATACCTGCTTACAAAATGTTGGAGTGCCTTCAGCAGGACAAGTGCATGTTGCACTTATAACCTTAAGTTTAAAAAAAAGTATTAAATATTAAAAAGAAATAAATTCTAAAATTAGATTGTAAATTTCTATGAGTTTTCGGTATTTTACATATTAGTCTACTGGTTAATAAATGTTGAAAGATTTGTGCCAAAGTTAATTTTCAGCTTAATTTATGTTCAATTATTTTATCTAAAGACCATAATTTAAATAAATAAATTATATGAATAAAAATTTTAAATAAGTGAAAATTAACAGTTTTTTTTATATAAAAACACATCATAAAGTGCTTGATTTAAAAATACTATGCCTTATAAGAAAAATTAGTAACAATTTGGGAGAATCTTAAATGTAAACACAACATTTCTCCATATTGAATTTAAGTTTTAAGTGAAAAAATTTACATTTCTTTATCAAAATGGTTTGGCATTTCTTGTCTTTACTTTTAATGTGTTGGAATCAAATTAGGATTTACTCATAAATAGCAATAACTATGTAATGACTAAAGCATAATAATGAATATTCATTAAAATAGAAAACAATGCAATTGATATTCAATGCTACTCTAAAATATAAGAATCAAATTATAAACTTATCATTGATAATATAGCTATTCAAAAAATTTAAATTTGTCCATTCACATTTCTTTTACAGATGTTTAAAAAGCTGCTAAATTTGAATAGTTGCCATTACTTTTAATCTTTTAGAATCAACTTATAATTCAATGATAAATAACAATATTAATGTTATTAAAACCTATTTTGTTTTTTATAACAATGAGTTAAACTAAAGCATAAATGAGTAAATAGCAATGCATTCATAATAGTTTCAGAAAGTATCTAAATTAGAACACAAAATAATTTATAACTTACCTCAGAAGTTGTTCTGATCTGAACAAATGACTTGTACTTTACTCTCTTCATTTATGCTTTTACAACGCTTTTGATAAAAAAAATTAATACCTAACTGAGCAATCAGGCTCGGTAAGCGACATGTTACTCACAAATTTGTCATCGAATATAAAAAAAAGAACTACAAAATTAATTGAGAACTAAAATGACTGAGAGCTATATCTAAGTGAATCAAGAACTATAAACAAATACACCAGCTAACACTAGTCGAAGCAGACGAATACCTAATTAGATAAATAAATTACAAAAAAAAACAAAAATTATGTAAAAAAGTTGTTAAGATTATTTTCTAACAAATATATACACTAGAATAATGCAAGAAATACAATGATATCACATATTTTAATTAGATAAAATTAAAGCAAAAGAATGTCAACAATTTGCTTATACGGTTCTACCACGGTAATGGAAAACACGTGCAATTGTTGCCCAATTTGTCACGTGATTCCCCGCTTGGCGTCTGCCTGGTGTGAATTTCGTCATTGCCAATGCAAATATCGTTGCTGACGATTTGGGATGGATACTGATTTTCCACAAAGTCGAGAAACAGTTTAAAAAGAAACTATTTCAAGATGAACAAACCAATCAACAATCCAAGACTCAAATTTAAGGTTGAATTCAACAATATAATATTAGACTCTTCTATTTCTTCAATTACTGAAAATTCAGTCAATTTAAAGAACATTACAGAAACTTCTAGGTAGTACACTATACACCTAATTTAAAAAACTGGAGTGACAATGAAATTTTAAAACATTGTAAATAATTAGAACAAAAATTAACGATACTAAAAATGTTAATGAAAAGGACATTGATGGATTAAATTTGTTCGAAGGAATAAAATCTTTGCGATGTTTTACCAAAGAGGATATGACACCTATTGATGCTTTAAATTATATTTATGAAAACAATCTTACCAATACATTTGCAAATATTGCATTAGCTTTATGGATTTCTTTAACCCTGCCAGTTTTGGTGGCTACTGGAGAACAAAGTTTTTCAAAACTTAAAATTATAAAAAACTACGGCGATCTAGAGCGCAGAAGAGGTTATTGAACTTGTCAATTATATTCACAGAGAGCATAATTTTGGATAAATTAAATATAAAGGCATTGATACGAGTCTTTGCAGTTGCTAAAGCTAGGAAAATCAATATTTGAATATATTTTTTTTAATTTGTATATTTTTCTTAAAAAATGTTTTATCATTGTGCTTTTAAAATTTATGAAATAATAATAAAAAAAAACAATAAGATAAACGTTTTTTAGTATTATAATTTTAAAGCTTTTCAGTGCAAAAGTCAAGTTTTGAAGACGGTAAAGAGTATTTCACATATAATTTGCAGCACTTTATAAGAGTGCAGCAGAACCCTATGAAGGGGCGCCAAATTTCAATTTGAACAAGGGCGCCTAATACCCATGCAGCGGCCCTGACTATTATTTATTAGAAAGAGTAAATTCATTATTAGGGAAAAAAACTGATGGAATGCAGCAACTTAAAAATGACCAGTATTACTTTTTTGTGTTGTATACCATAATGTGTAAAAGTTGTCTTTTTAGTAGAACT
>BMAO01025203.1:21072-82545 GCA_019973975.1 Trichonephila clavata
AGGGGAAAACCTTGCCATAAGGAAAAACCCTAATCATGCACTTTACTTAAGTACTAATAAAATTAAACTTTTACATGAACCTCTTCACACGACAATATGCTTCAGTACTTCTCATCATTAGATTCAGGGACTGCTGCCCTGAAAGAAAACTGGAACAATTTCTTTCCAAAATATGACAATAAACGCACATAACATTATACAATTTCCATAATGACACAAATATGGCAGACCTTATATCAATTATATATATAGTTTCATATCAAAATAACCTTCATCTGGTTTCATTTTCAAAAAAAACTCCCAATCAATCGGGCTGCGCTGTTAATGTTATTGTTGGTAATCCTAATTACGCCGCGTCCCGAAACCAGATACTACTTATACATTTTAATAATTACACACAAAAATAAATACATTTTCAAACATACAATATATTACAACAAACAATACAAATAATCTCACATATAAAGCCACGTCTTTAATATGTAGCAAAACAAATGCAATCAAACAAATGTTTTTCCATAATTTGGAAAAATATTAAATACAAAAGTTCATTTTTCAAACAATGTGAAAACGCAGTGACAACTTTTGTACACTTTAAATTTTACAAAACAAAAATTTAGACCAGCCCACATGGAAAATACTCTGAACTGTCTGTTAGAGGGGAAATAAACAAATTAGAATTATACAACCTGGCTAATCTTTAGATCCAATCTGCATAGGCTTCGTCTCCAACCACGACCTCGGTACTGGATGACCTTGTCCTAAGGCTGTCCTCTCTCCGCTTCAACCATCTGGGTCTCCTTCTCCGCCATTGAGTCTGTTGTAGTTGATATGCTTCTGCTGGGCCGTTCTTTCCTTCTGGGGGATTCCGATTCTGACTGCTGTCCACTCGACGTCGGCTCCGGAGGTCGTATGGGCAATGTCGTTCCTGCTGGATTGGACGGGACCTGTTGAATCTTGATTTCCTATCCTCCTCTCTGAGGGATGGACCTGGAATTGCTCTTCTTTCCTCCGACTGCATATCATTGTCTCTCCTCCTGAATCGCTTTAATGATGGACGAGACGGCAAAGACGAGGTCACCTATCTTTTTATACGGGATTTTGGTGCCTCTGGTCTCTTCTTTCTTTGCTGCATCTCGAAATAGGATTCGGGTCTCCTTCTTTTCTCCGGTTCTGGGAACAGCGGTTTCTTTTTCCTGAAATTATACACGCCCGCTCTCGAAGAAACAGTTGATTGTGTCCGCACAAACTTCAATATTACCAAATTATTAAATTTTCACATTCAAAACCTTATAGTGGCCTTCAAACTTTGGCATAAATTTACCCACCATCTTCTTACTCGCTGAACTCAACTTGTGTGTTTGAACCAACACTAGATCATCAACCTTCACATTAACGTCACGTCTCCTCTTATTATAGTATTTCGCCCATTTTTCATGTTGCTTCCTAGTATTTCTCCTAGCCTCCTCAAACAACCTTTCCATATTGCCTCACACCAAGTCTGATCCGTCAGTTACCATCACTATACTCCGTTTCACCTCAAGTTGGCAGCGTTAGGAAGGGTACGATGACCGAATCACAGCCGCTGCCGGGTTACTCTAGGAGAAGAGTGTGACTAAACGAATAAATATCACCATATTTGGCGAGTGGAAAAAAATGCTCTTGAAATTTTTTTCTTTAAAATTGTAAGAGCTTTTTTTTTTTTTTTTTTTTTTTTGAAAATAGTATAAGCTACTTTTTTAATGGAGATATTTAAGATTAAAGAGAGATTTCAATATGTTTAGAAATATTGATGAATAAACTAGCAAAACTTTTCTCAAACAAAATCTCAATAGTTCTCAACATATTGATAGCAACGTTTTTTAAATGAAAAAATACCGTTAAATTGTAATTCATACTTTCATTAACTTGATTTTTTAAGTGACTTAGGCCACTTTCAAAATAAACGGCTCATTTTTCTTTAATTTTCATTTATTACATCCGCTTATAAAATATAAATTTCTATCTTGTTTTTTAAGAATTAATCGCCTTTTCTCGGTTATTACTATTTTAAACCCGTTTGAAATAATTATTCACATTACATGTATAAATGCCGTTTATGTATGTTAACTTAAGATATACAGAAGCATACATTAAAGTTTTGGGATTAATTTGAAAAAAAACTATCAACATTAAAACTTATTATCTTTTATAAAATTTATAGTTTATCTGAAAAAAATATCTCGATGCATACTTTAAAAATTATGTTACTGACATTATATGCAAAGTTTATGTATTCAGTTTAATATGCATAACTTTAAAGGAGAAAATAATTTAAAATAAATATTTAACAAGAATTATTTATTTTGAAATTTAGACCTATATTTTATTGTAAAAAAGTTCCATTAAAAGTTTTTAAAGGGACAATGCTCTTTTATCAGGTATTCCTAAATCAAATTATATATATATGTATATTTAACACTTCATGTAAGAAGCGCTTAGAATCAAAATGAAAGCATAACACAAGAAAAAATTTACATTAAGATACTTCGGGAAAAAAGATAAGGAGCTCTTTATATATATAGTGTATATTTTTAAAAGCACTGTAAAAAAAAAACGTGAAATTTGATTTACTTAAATAAGGTGTGTGATTTAAAATGTTAAATCAAAAATTAAAATTGTGGAACCATTTGCCTGCGTATTAAATATTATACACACACATGTTTAAAATGTCAAAAAAAACAAACAAGAACAAAGATAGTAACACGAGATATCAAAAGAGTACGCAAAGCAAATGGCGTAGATTTGGCGGGAATGCTTAGGTAACTCCGCCAAGGATGTAATCTTAAAAACCGGTTTTTAGCCAAGTGAAGTTTCATCTAATTGTTGTTTTTCAACTGTATTCGTTCACAGGTATTAAGGAATAAATGCTTTTAAGATGTGATTAACTTAAAATATATCCTTAAAATCACAATATTTCGATAATACACGATACTTTTTAGCAATTTTCTATGCATTTGCTTTCATTTAAATTCCGAAACAAGTTGGAACTATTTTTCAAGCGGATTGTTACATTTTCTACCCTTTCTAATGCTGCCAACTTAAGGTGAAACGGAGTTTAATTTCTGAAATGGGGTGATTAATTTTCTACCTAAAAATAACTCCGCCGGTGTTTTACCCGTTGTTTCATGTACTGCTGTCCTCAAAGCATAACTAAACTATCTGAGAAATTGGTCCCAATGTGTATGATTATTTTCTACAAAACTCGAAATCATTTGTAGAAGAGTATGATTAACTCTCTCCGTTTGATTAGCTTGTGGTCGATATACCACCGTTTTAACATGTTTTATGTTCAACCTGCGACACACATGCTCAAAAACTTCGGATATCATTCGGGGGCCATTATCACTGATTAGCTTTACTGGAGCTCCATAACACGAAATATAATTTTCAAAAAATGCATTGGCAATTGCCTTAGCCGAAGCTTTTCTTAAGGGAACTATTTCGACCCATTTACAAAAATTATCCATTATTACTAAAATAAATTTATAACGTTCTGGACTAGTGGCAGAGTACGGGCCTAATAAATCTAAAGATACTGTAGAGGAGAATATAAGAAAAATAGAGGAGGTTAGTCAAAGACCGTCTAGATCCGTCACAAGGGGAACAAAAGTAATTTCCAGTTGTATCTAGGGGCGGGAAACGATAATTTGAAATTATATTTCAGAAACTCCACTAAACTTGCTGGATATTGTCTGAATTAGTAGAAAAAGCAAATGATTCGAGTCCCGTGTCCGGATTTTCATTCTCTCTAGCGACTGAACTTGCTCGCGCTGGAGCATCAAAAATCAGCTCCGTGTGCATTTCGGAGTGTGAAATGAGAATCTGAAATTGAATTTTAGGAGTTTCGATAACTTTGTCAGATAATGCCAGCCGACCGTATTTTATACACACTGTAGCAGGGACTTGCCTTAAAAGCTTGGATCATGAAAACTTTGTCCCTTGTGTATTTCAAAACGGATAATCCGAATCCGATATTCAATCTGAGAAATAACAGTAACTTTGCCGGATAATTCAGGATGACCGTCTTTTACGCAAACCGGAGCAGGAGCTCACCCTTAAAGTCTTGGCGTGGGAAAAGTGTATTCCTGGTGAAATTTGAGATAGTTTAAGCGAGTCTGAAATCGAAATATACAAATTCCTGTATTTTTGCCAGATAATGCCGGGGGATCGGAATATTCTCGGACAGCAGTACCAGCCAATCTTGCCGACGTAAAGTGAGTGAATATTAACGTCGCACTTTTTAGCTACACGTGGGCTTTTGGCGACTGACCACGTAATTTTGAACCATGGTCAAGTGACGTGGACGACACCTGAGCTGGCACCCCCTTTCCTAACTACCACACCACACCAACGGGAGGACGTTTGAGCTCTTGACAGATTTAACGTGAATCGCTACCCTACACGGCGGGTTTTCAGTGGTGCTGGGCTCGAACTCATGACACGTTAGCCATGATCCGATGCCTTGACCACTTGGCTACTACGGCCACTTGCCGACGTAGAGACGCAAAAAGTGGATCTTGATTGTATTTCGGAACTGCCGATCCAAATATTCTCAATCCAATTCAATACAATCTCATATCTACGTCAAATAATGCCAGACGAAAGTATTTTGCACGAACTGTGGAAAAGGCTTGCTTTAAAATTCTTGAGGAGAGATAAATGCTTTCCTGGTGTTTTGCTGGATGGGAAACAATAATTATGTGAAATCGGATTTTAGAAACTCCCGTAATTTTGCCGGATAATGCCGACCAACCGTAATATCCCTCTTCAGAGACTGAACTTACAGAATCAAGGGCGTCGCGAAAGTGGGCACAGAGTACATCTCGGGGTGGGAACGAGAATCCAGTTACGGATTTCAAAGGCTTCCGTAAATTTTCTGGATATTGCAGGAATTAGGTCAAATGGCTTTGTGTTCGAGTTCCACCTCCGGATTTTCATTGCCTGTAGCAACTAAACTTTCAGATGCAGTCGTGCGAAAATATGATTGCAATAAGAAATTACATCTTCGGGCATTGTTGTCACTGTGTTAGATGGTGAAAAAACTGCACATTCCGCATCAGCTGCCATTGGACATTCATAAAATACAAGATGCAATATGTACCATTGAAAAAAAGAGTGGATTGTCTACAGTATTGCAAATGAATTCAGTCATGATCAGGGATAAGTGTACCATGAACCATAAACATTCACTCAAAGCATTACATAGAGCTTTGCAAGATTTAAATGGCAACGAGAGAATATTCGTAGTTGCTGTTGCATTACTCTGTCTGGGGATTTCCGACAGACATTAACAGCCATTACACGCTCTACTTTTGCTCACGAGATTAACATCTGTTTAAAACGATCGTTTTCTTGGCGAAACGTGGAAACACTTCGACTGACCATAAACATGCGAGTACATTTGCAAGATGATCAATCTGAGCAAATATTTCCTAACCAACTACTGAATATCGGAAACGGTGAAGTAGAACTTCATCCCAATACATAATGCTTGAAATAACCAGATGATTTCTGTAATATTCTTTAGGCAAAAAGGAACTGATTGAGAGTGTCTTTCTGGATATACTGTATAATTATCTTGATAATTATTGCCTCTGTAATCCTGTTACTTAATCAGAAAAAAATGTTGATATTGTGATGAAATAAACTTTCAGACACAGGGTTGTTGCCAGTTGATCTAACGTTTCTTAAACCAATCGACACTATTGTTGATGAAAACAAAACCTTAAATTTTCCAACCGAGCTTTTGAATTCTCTAGATATATCAGGAATGTCACCACATAATCTTCGGTTGGTTCCTGTGTTATTATATGCGTAACTTAAATTCCCCTAGATAATGCAACGGTGCATCTTTGATCATCAAAAAATTATACCGGGAACTTCTTGAAGCAAACATTTTGACTGTAAAGTTTGAACGAAAATTCGGTTCTGCTACTACGGAATTTGTTGCCACGTATTCCACTGATACCGTCAGAATCTCTAATACAATTCAAAAGGCTTCAATTCCGATTCGTTTGGCTTTCGCGATGACCATAAATGAATCTGAAATTGAACATTATTCATTTGATACTTGGACTTACAAAATCCATGTTTCTCGAATGGGCAACTAGATGTTACATGCTCACGTGTGCGGAAACCGTTGAATCTATTTGAGTTAGCAAAATACGGGCTACCGAAAAATATTGTGCCCCGATTAGCGATTAGTTGTATAAATTTATTATTTGTTATACTTTAAAATGATAAAAATAATTTTAAAAATTGTAAAGAATCAACGTTATTCACCACATTTATAAAATTAAATCTTCATATGTTGTTACTTAACGACTTCGTTAGTAATTCATGCATTAAAATACACTCATATAGGCGATGAATGAAATGCAAAATTAAAATAATTTGTTGTTTTATACTTTATTTCAACCCTCCAAAATTATAAACGAAGATTAATTTGACTGCATTGAATAGCTTAGAATAATATTGAACTAACGTATTAAAACAAAGCCACAGCAACGCGTGTGGCCGGGTCAGCTAGTAGTTTATATAACTTAGAAGCTTATTCATTAGTTTTTCCCTGTTGAAAAAATGCTATGGCTAAAATTTCTCAGATTCCTTTGAGAACAGTATTTGGAAGAGATGGAAAACTACTGAAAATAATATAAAACTGATACTGCAATAAGACTTCCGAATATAAGTATTCTGACTACAAGTATTGCAGGTAAAACTGAATATTTTCATGATGTGCCAACTACATTATACTTATAATAAACATATGGTAGTACATATAATGGTATTTGAGTTCTTGTTGGATGACTTTAAAACTTGATAATACTCCAATTTAAAACTAAAAAAATTAAATTTTATGTACAAACCTGAGAATTTTTAACTTAAATTAGTATTATTATAATACTGTAGATAAATGCTTTGTGTTTCCAAACTTTTGTGAACATAAAGCTGAATAACCTGTCACCGTAACAAACACTATCAATATTATGCAAAAACATATTTTGAATTTTAAAAAAAATGTTTTCAGTTAGAATAAATTGTAGTAGTGTTTTGGTATAGAATCTAAGTTGGAAAATAACATATTAGAAAATTAGAGCTTTAGAGCTTAGGCTTAAAAGTTTTTGTTTTATGTCTTTACAAATTTTAAATGCGTTTTCCTCAGACTTTTAATTTTAAAGATGGAAGTGTTTTCAATCTCTAAGGCAGTGCTTCTCAAACTTTCAGAATTTGCGACCCAATTTTAAATCATAATTTTTATCACCCCCTCCCCCCCCAAACAATAACATTGTGTTGAATGCAATAATAATGTAATTAAAACTACAATACGACTTTAATTATAAACCGAATAGTAACAGGTGATGAAGGAAGACAAATGAGCTTGGGTATGTTATTCCTCTTTCAACGAGAACTTCGTTAGGAGTAGTGTATTTAGTTCTATTTGTCAGAGAAATAATTTATGTCGATATTTTTAAGTTCAGATTGGTAGTCTTTTATCCTGTTGTATCTGGCAATGAAAGAATCTGATGATGGATTTAATGAGTTGCCTTAGAACCGTAAAACCAGATAGGGAAATAATAATATAGTAACGGATTGAGCCGAATAAAAATGTTTAATATTTTCACCTTCTAAAATGGTGTAAACTTATTTCATTTATAATATATTTAATCATGGTGAAAATTAACACCATAACCGCACAAATTATCAAGATAAATATTAAATTTTAATATAATTTTTGTATATGACAATGCCATGGGAGTCAGCGTTAATTATTTAACTTGCTCTTCATTTAGTATTGATAAATTTATTATCAAATACAGTACTGATAAATTTATAAGTATAGGGTGTTTCATATTGAATGGGACAAAAAGAAAACATCATTGTGAACGTTGTAATTAATTTATTTAGAAAATTCAAATTTACCTCAAAACTACATTTATTCAAGTTTCTACAGGTGTTCAATATGTGCCCCTCCGGTGATACGACAAATGTCTAAGTGGTGATCAAGCTTCTTCCACTCTCGTGATAGCATATCCCATGTGATGGAGTTCATAAGAATGTATTTTTGTTCCTTCAGTAAATTAATAATTTTTTTAAATAATCTTTTTTTGATTTTTCGAAAAACTCGTGCCCTCTTTGTAGGGTTATCACGCCCCCCTAGGGGGCGCTCCCCACAGTTTGAGAAACACTGCCCTAAGGCTTTTTTTCTGTTCAAGATAGAGTCTTGAAATTTTTTTGTAGATACTCCCAAACGTATGTTCTATAAAAGTTAGTATGGATTTAGGTCTGAAATCTTTAGTTATTTTTTAAAAAAATGCTTAAGTTAATATTTAAAAAAGTTTTGTTTTTTCCAAGTTTAGCTACAAAAATAATTATTAAAAATCAAAAAGGGAACAGATTTTCAAATATATACTAATTTTTGTTCGCAATAATCTAAGAAACATAAATCACTTGAAATGACTAAAAAAATTGTAAAAATTAAACTTATTTAATAAATTTGAAAAAATTTCAAAAATTCTTAATTTTTTAAAATTGTAAAATATTGGCTGGTCAAACTGACTTTTTGCTTTCAGAATCAACCTAATAATTTAATCTGAAAGTAAAACATGCATTATTTTTACTGTTAGTGTCTCCAAAAAAAATTTTATGAAAAAGGACACTGTGTTGCCTTAAGAAATATCTTTAAACGAAGCAAAATTAATGTATAATAAAACAGTAAATATATCTAATATTATTCACCTCTATTCTCTAACTCTATAAGCATTATTGCGAGAACAGAATTGTTTCAAAAATGTCTTATGTGTGGCACGCTGAGTCATTATTGATAGGTTTGGCACGCCACAGCTTAAAGGTAGCCGGCGCCTGGTCTAAAGTTTTGTGGGAACACTAAAAAGAACACTGTAAGAAACGTAATGTTCAACAGTCTTCCCCCAAGCACATTCTGGACGGCCTATGTCATTCTCGAGAGGATCTTTATACTTCTCCAATTCTTGTGCTTGATTTCATCAGAATCAACGGATTTATCGATCTTGTCCGACTTCGTCAGACCTTGGAGGACTAGTAACAACAACACTCAATTGTTTTCCAGATGAATGGAAAAAGCTCACACATAATTATACCCAAGCCAAACAAGTATCCCAAATTTTCCGACAAATGTAGACCGATTAGCCTCATCAGCTCCGAGGGGAAAAAATACTTCTGACTAGAATCCAGAACCACTGCAAAAAACAATACGATCCCAAAATATTTGCATGACTTTTAAAGAAGATGCCTCCCCATCCATTTTGTGAGGCAATTCAAAAAGCTTACCTGTGCAGCCCTTTTCACAAAACTTTCTCTGCATCCTTTCCCACCGGTTCAACACTCCTCACCATTTGATGACACCAGAGTTGCCAGAAACTTATTCAGTAAAATAGCACGAGAGGGGGGGGGGGGAGTAGCGGATGGATTTTCACTAGCAATTCATAAATATAATTTTTTATTGGCAATTTTGTAAAACTGTTTTAAAAAATACGTTAAAATGCTTTAATTATCTAAAATACATTCAATTTCTTCCTGCTCAATATCGTGATCTGCTGTATCTCTTTTATAAATTTCTCAATATTATATATTTATTGAGAATGTTTATAAACCCCGTGCAGCACACAAGTATCACACGGGGGCTTAACAACACAAAGGAAAGATTACAACACAAACATCCATGCCTTCTCCGGGATTCGAACCCAGGCCCTACGGCACCGCAGTCAGCGTCACTAACCATTTACCGGAAGAGCGGCACTGAATTATACACTTATGTCCATAAATTAAGGATAATTCAAAATCACACAGAAATTGAACTCTAAAATAAAAATTTCACCTGTAGAATTATCACACACATCTTGAAGAAGAATATGCAAATTACAGGAAACCACCAGATGGCCCGGATAGTACGTCACAATGACGAGAGTGTAAGAGAGGGGTATATAAGGAATGGTGGCAAAGAAGTAAAATTGTTCACAAGCGCTTTAAAAGCCTTTCAGTGCAATAACCGCATAGTTATGGCACAAAGGAAGCATTTGGATGATTTTTTACATGGTAGAATTATCGGACGACTAGAATGTGGACATATCCAGCTGGAAGTATCCGAGGAACTTGGAATCGCCCAGAGTGATCTCCAGGCTTTGGCAACGATTCCAAGATGATGGTAATGTGAGTAGATATTACAGCACAGGTCGCCCCCGAGTTACAACGCCGAATGAGAACCGGTATTTGGCAGTTACTGCCAAAAGAAACAGACGGAGCACAGCATCAGACCTGTCTCGTCAGTTCTCTTCAGCTACCGGTATGACAGTTTCAAGGCAGACCGTATACATACGCTTAGGGCACATTGGTCTATATGCTCGTAGGCCTGTCAGATGTGTTCCTCTTACCGCAACTCACTGTCGCCTGCGATTAACCTTGAGTAGAGAGCATGCATTGTGGACACCGCAACAGTGGTCTTGTGTGATGTTTTCCGACGAGTCCAGGTTTAGTTTGCAGTCTGATTCTCATCGGACTTTCATATGGAGAGCGCCAGGTACCCGTTACCACCAAGAGAACATCATTGAACGACACCGTTACGGTGGTGCAGGATGGCTCGTTTGGGGAGGAATTATTCTTGGTTCCAGAACTGACCTGAATGTTCAGAGTGTAACGATGATAGGCCCCATCTATCGGGATGTCATTCTGGAATAACATGTATGTTTGTTTCGGGGCGCCAAGGGTGCTGAATTTCTGTTTATGGATGACAACGCCCGTCCTCACCGTGCAAACATTGTAGACGAATGCCTTCAATCGGAGGATATCACCCGTATGGATTGGCCAGCATACTCACCGGACTTGAATCCAATAGAGCAAGTGTGGGATGCCGACGAATTGCAGAACGTCAACCCCCTCCCACCTGTCTACCGCAACTTCGGAGCGCATTGCTTGATGAGTGGTGTAATATTCCCCTAGATCAGATTGATAATTTGATAGCATGCGTAGGGGTTGTAAATCCTGTATTGCATCGTTCGGGAGACATACTCCGTATTAACCATCATACTAACCATGTTATACTGTTTTTTGTAAACAGGTTCTTTTTTGAAATTTGCTCCAGGGAGTAAAAATCGCATTTTTTATTAATTATGTCAAACATGTAGCATCTTTTTTGCTCTTTACCTTTTGTTTAATAAATAGACTTTACAAATAAGTCAAATTTGTTTTGCTTCTGTCTCATTCTTTGCCTGAACTTCATTATCCTTAATTTATGGACATGAATGTACATTGAAGCATTTGTAGCAATGAAATAAAAATCAACCCAGCAAGTCCCTCGTTCTTCCAAAGTCATTTTGATTCTGAGAAATGAATCTAACAGTTCAAGGCCCATTCGATTTTTAGCGCGTTTTTCAGGCTATTAGGACGCAAATTTCGTCTTCGTCCCATATTTTGTCGTACCTTTTTCTCAACCAATAAGCAACGAATTGACCTCGGGTTTTCGGCATTTGGTCGCATTTGTGCCCTAGATGAGCCGAATCATATTTAAATTTTCCTACAAATTTTCCTGAATTTCGCTAGTTTTGCTTTTTAACACGCTTTTATATAAGTTTCACTTGCATGTAACGGAATCTTGGAACTCGATTTTCACCCACTTAAAAAGGTCAGATTAATTCGAAATTTTGCACACTTGTCAAGGCCCGATGACAATACAATAATTTCATAATTTTTTTCCATTGTCCTCATCAGGATCGTCAGGAATCACGATAATCAGATTTGGCGACAATTAAATTTATCACTTCCAGATTTAACAACTTATTTATAGTGCTGATACAGATTTGTGTCATTATTTCTTTTCAGCTCACTAGTAGTACATTTAGAGGAGTGGTACAGTTCTACTTTCTGTTAGTAAAAAGTTCATTAGTTGCATTATTGTAAAATACAACATGTGAAAAACGCGCTAAAATTACTTGGCCATGCCAATGATTGATATCTTGTTTAGTTTTGTCTTTGTTGACGTCGCTCTCGAAAATACCCTTTCCACAGTAGCATTAATTATGAGTAGGCTGTAAAGCATATATACCTAAATCTCTTAAAAACGGATTTCTAACTGCGTCTTTTATATTAAAAATGTGACCCCAAAATAATGCTCCATCACTTAATAACTCAGATTCTGAATGAAAAACATATTTTAACTGTATGTTAAAAATTGGTCTCCACTAATTCTCCAGAACATCCAATTTAGATCGGTCTGTGCTAATTCTAAAGACAGATCATAAAAATAAGGACGATTTGAATTTAAAAAACATCAGGGGAAAAATTATTTATCTTTTTTAAAGTAACATAATTTGAAGGGATTTGGTTTAAAAGTTGCTCATATGAAATCTTGAGAAAATTACGACATCTTTGATATATTTCTTTTGTAGATTCTGGAGAAATTTTATTTTATTATCACAAGCTTTTATTTAACTTACAATGTATGTATTTACAAGCTTTTATTTAACTTACAATGTATGTATGTATGTATGTAATTTGTTCGGGTGGAATCTTGCAACTCAATTTTGAAGCTGATATCTTCCTCCCATTGAGCTGAAATTTTGTATACACGTTTAGTTTGGATGACAATGCATGTTTTGACCATTTATATTCCAATATTGCAATTAATTAAAAAGATATTAATTAAAAACGTTAAACTAGTTTTGGGCGCCAACTTGGATATATCTGCATTGTTGTAATAATTTTATTGTTACAACAATGACAAAAGTTGGCGTCGAAAATCGGTTTTCAGCCAAACTGGAATGTCATAACGTTGCGTTATTGACAGTATTAATTAACTTTGTCTAAAAAATAATCTAATTTCTACAACGTATGCAATTTTTTTACAAATTTCTATCTATTTTCTTGGATTTAAATTCAAAACAAAAAAGTAGAGCTGTTTTTCAAGTAGATTGGTACATTGTATACCTTTCTCAACGCTGCCAAATTAAACTGAGAGGGAGCATTGAAGAAATTCTTTAAAAAATTTATCTAACTTTAATCTATGAAACTCAGACAAAAAATAATTACAGAATCCGCAAGATCATTTTTTTTTATGTATCTTACCCATCACAAAGGAATCCGCTAGGAAAACAATAAGAGAAAAATATTATCCAGAAATGCAATATATTTTCGATTAAAAAATAATTTTCTAATAAAATGAATGAATTTTTTAAAGAAATTTTCTAATTTTAAGCCTACAAGTAATTTAAATATACCTCATTTTATCACCAGTAATCTAAACACACACTACGACGTGTGTCCTTATATAGATTTAATTACAAATAAAATCTGTTAATTTTATTTGAGTTTTTTTTTTTTTTTTTTTTGAAAAATTACGGCAATTTTGTTTCTCTAGATGAGTTAGGTACATTGTAAAACCAGCTCAAGGTTATTTATATCCACAAAATGTGCCAAAAGAGAATAATTTGCAAAATGACCTGAAATATTTTAAAAATAAGGAGAGAAAAACAATCGATTCTTAGAAGAAACATTTCGTTTTATTGAAAATGCACTTCGCTATTTGGAGTTATTTTACAAAGAAAAGAGTAATATGTGCTTGGTTCCAGGAAAAAGTTCTTAAAATAGAGAAATTCCCAAAATAGAGGTTTGTTACATGGAGGTCTGACTGTATAAAAATAATGCGATGGTTAATTATTTTTTCAAAATCAAGTTTCTAAAGATGACCTGAGCAATTAAAAAAATAGATTCTTACGTAGAAGATATTCAATGTCCACCAAAAAATTCTCTTTATTTGATAAAACTTTCTTTTTTGATTACAATATGCGTTTTGAATCTTAAGCATTTTATTGATTAATACAAATATTTAAATGCCTTTTGAAGTTTTTTAATAAATAACTAAAATTTTCTTCTAATATGTTAGAGAAATATATCCCTTATCTTCAAAATATTTCAAATAAATAATAAATTCTTTAAGTTTTTCAAAAATACTCAAAATTTTAATTAAACATTTAATAACTTTGTCAGTTATGAAGATAATCTCGCTAAACCTTTTTTTTCGTGTGTAGAACAATGTTACCCAAAATCTGCAAGAAGATTGAAAAAATTGCTTAAAAATTACGGATTTAAAAAAATTGTGTTTATAGTCTAATATCCTTTTGCGAGAATTAATTCAGCTAAACCAGGGATGGCGAACCAGCGTTCATTGAGTTGAACAGGCTGAGAAACCTGTCCAGCGATAACTAAAAAGTCAAAAATAAATTAAAAGTAAAAAAAATTTTTTTAAGAACAAGCTTTTATTTAAACGCGCTAAAAAGAATAAAATAAACTTTTCCTTTAAAACTTTTTTTACTATCAACTTATAACGTCATTACACAATTTATATGATATAAAAGCTTGTCGCGAGATTTACCACTGCAGATAAACAAGTAAATTACAAAACTTGATCTGATTGATTTTAATTTTAAAAAATTTGAAACTAAGTAAATAAGAGTACTTTAATCTCGCGACGAGCTTTTATATCATATAAATTGTGTAATGACGTTATAAGTTGATAGTAAAAAAAGTTTTAAAGGAAAAGTTTATTTTATTCTTTTTAGCGCGTTGAAATAAAAGCTTGTTCTTAAAAAAAAATTTTTTACTTTTAATTTATTATTATTACACAAGCTTTTATTTAACTTACACTGTATGTATGTAATTTGTTCGGGTGGAATCTTGCAACTCAATTTTGAAGCTGATATCTTCACCACATTGAGCTGAAATTTTGTATACACGTTTAGTTTGGACGACAATGCATGTTTTGACCATTTATATCCCGATATTGCAATTAATTAAAAAGATATTAATTAAAAACGTTAAACTAGTTTTGGGCGCCAACTTCGATAAATCTGCATTGTTGTAATTATGTTATTATTACAACAATGACAAAAGTTGGCGTCGAAAATCGGTTTTCAGCCAAACTGGAATTTCATAACGTTGCGCTAATGACTGTATTAATTAACTTTGTCTAAAAAATAATTACATTTCTACAACGTAAAAATAATCTAATTTGTACAATGTATGCAATTTTTTTTTTACAAATTTCTATCTATTTACTTGAATTTAAATCCAAAACAAAAAAAGTAAAGCTGTTTTTCAAGTAGATTGGTACATTAAATACCTTTCTCAACGCTGCCAAGTTAAACTGAGATGGAGCATTGTGGAAATTCTTTAAAAAATTTATCTAACTTTAATCTATGAAACTCAGACAAAAAATAATTACAGAATCGGAAAGATCATTTTTTATATATCTTACCCATCAAAAAGGAATCCACTAGGAAAACAATAAGAGAAAAATATTATCCAGAAATGCAATGTATTTTCAATTAAAAAAATAATTTTATATTAAAATGAATTAATTTTTTAAATGAATTTTCTAATTTTAAGCCTGCAAGTAATTTAAATATACCTCATTTTATCACCAGTAATCTAAACACACACTACGATATGTGTCCTTAAATTTAATTACAGATAGAATCTGTTAAATTTATTTGAGTATTTTTTTTGTTTGAAAAATTACGGCAATTTTGTTTCTTTAGATGAGTTAGGCACATTGTAAAACTAGTTCAAGGTTATTGATATCTATAAAGTGTGCCAAAAGAGAATAATTTGCAAAATGACTTGAAATGTTTTAAAAATAAGGAGAGAAAAAAATCGAATCTTCGAAGAAAAATTTCGTTAAATTTGGAGTTATTTTACAAAGAAAAGAGTAATATGTGCTTGGTTCCAGGAAAAAGTTCTTAAAATAAAGAAATTCCCAAAATAGAGGTTCGTTATACATGGAGGTCTGACTGTATAAATTAATGCGATGGTTAATTATTTTTTCAAAATCAAGTTTCTAAAGATGTCCTGAGCAATTAAAAAAATAGATTCTTACGTAGAAGATATTCAATGTCCAACAAAAAATTATCATTAGTTGATAAAACTTGCTTTTTTGATTACAACATGCGTTTTGAATTTTAAGCATTTTATTGATTAATTCAAATATTTAAATGCCTTCTGAAGTTTTTTAATAAATAACTAAGATTTTTCTTCGAAGATGTTAGAGAAATATATCCCTTACCTTAAAAATATTTCAAATAAATAATATATTCGTTAAGATTTTCAAAAAATAGTCAAAATTTTAATTAAACATTGAATAACTTCGTCATTTATGAAGATAATCTCACGAAACCTTTTTTTCGTATGTAGAACAATATTACCCAAGATCTGCACGAAGATTGAAAATATTGCTTAAAAATTACGGATTTAAAAAGATTGAGTTTTTCGTATAATACCCTTTTTGTGAGAACTGATTCAGCTAAACCAGGGATGGCGAACCAACGTTGAATGAGTTGAACAGGCTGAGAAGCCTGTCCAGCGATAACTAAAAAGTAAAAAATAAATTAAAAGTAAAAAAACTTTTTTAAAAACAAGCTTTTATTTAAAAGCGCTAAAAAGAACAAAATAAACTTTTCCTTTAAAACTTTTTTTACTATCAACTTATAACGTCATTACACAATTTATATGATATAAAAGCTTGTCGCAATATTTAAATACTCGTATTTACTTGGTTTGAATTTTTAAAAATTAAAATCAGTCTGGTCAAGTTATTTATTTTACTTGCTTATCTACACAGGTAAATCTCGCGACAAGCTTTTATATCATACAAGCTGTTACCCGCCCGCTTCGCTGGGTATTTCATGATGTTTTATAAATTTTTACTGCTTATATATATGTATAAATTATTGATATCTAAGTCCTAGCATTAAGTATTCGATTGTATTGAAAAAAATACTTATACCTGTAACTGTCACCTGTTGATAAAAAAAAAGGGCAGAACTCATCTGATTAGTATTTTCTAAAAATCTCTAAAATTGAGGTGTAGAATGATGTTTGCTCTTTCGTAACTCAAAAACCAAGTGGATTCCCGCAAAACCAATTTTCGGTGGATCTCTACTCCGTAAATTGAACATGCAAGCCAAATTTCAAGTCTAAATCTAACAGAAAAAAACAAAAGTTTTACTATCAATATCCCCGTAATCTCGTTGAGAGCCGTTTTCCAAAATAACCGCTCTTAGCGGAATTCAATTCAACAAAAGAAAAATGCAAACAAAATTTTATTATTATAGTCCTTGTAGCTCGAAAAAACTAATTTTTTTGTCAATACGTCCCAGTAACCCCCTGCAACCCCCAGAACTTGATTTGCTCAAAATTTATTCTTAGTGGATCCCTATTCAACAAAAGAAACATGCTTAACAAAATTCAAGTATATGGGTCTAACAATTAAAAACAGGAATCTTTTTCTGTAACTCCTCTTGACCCCTCGCAAACATCCTTAGGGGTCAATTTTCGTTTTACTCTTTGTTAGGGGAACTCTATTCCATGAAAGGAACATGCCTACCAATTTTCAAGCAGGATGATCAAATAGTTTAAAAATGGAAATATTTATCGATTACGCCTCTTAATCTCCCGAAATTAAACTTGGTAGTTGATATTCGCGAAACCCATTTTGTAGCGGTTCTCTACTTTACGAAAGGAATCTGCTTATCAAATTTCAACACTGTACGTCTAGCAGTTTAAAAATGGGGATAATTATCTATAACACCACTTGAGCCCCCGCAACGCCACTTCTGGGTCTGTTTTCACAAAACCCATTTTGTAGGGGAATTGCGCTCTATGAAAGGAATCTGCTTAGCAAAATTTGAAGACTGTGCGTAAAATAAATTAAAAATGCAAAAAAATTATCAATAACGCCCCTTGAACCCCCGCAACACCACCTAGGGGTCGATTTTCACAAAACACAATTTGTAGTGTATTTCTATCCTATGAGAGGAATCTGCTAACCAAATTTCAAGAATATGAGTCTAATAGTTTAAAAATAGAAATAATTATTTATATCTGCCCTTAACCCCCCCCCCCGCAACACCGCTTGGGGGTCAATTTTCTCCAAACCCGTTTGTAGCGGATATTTACTCCATGAAAGAAACATTCCTACCAATTTTCAAGCAGGTAGGTCAAGTAGTTTAAAAACGAAAATATTTATCTATTACGCCACTTAATCCCCCGCCACGCCACTTAGAGGTCTGTTTTCACAAAACCTTCTTATAGCTGATCTCTACTCTATGAAAGAAATCTATTTATCAAATATAAAGACTGTGCGTCTAATAGTTTAAAAATGGAAATAATTATCTACAACGCCCCTTAAGTCCCGCAACGCCACTTGGAGGCAATTTTCACGAAACCCATTTTGTAGCGTATCTCTACCCTATGAGAGGAATCTGCTTACTAAGTTTCAAGACTGTACGTCTAATAACTTAAAAATCGGAATTTATAACGCCCCTTAAACTCCCCGCCCCCGCAACTCCCCTTGGGGGTCAATTTTCCCAAAACCCATTTTGTAGCGGATATTTACTCAAGGAAATAAACATACCTACCAATTTTCAAGCAGGAAGGTGAAGTAGTTTAAAAACGGATATATTTATCTATTACGCCCCTTAATCCCCCGCAACGCCACTTAGAAGTTTGTTTTCACAAAACCCGTTTTGTAACTGATCGTTATTCTACGAAAGGAATCTATTAATCAAATTTAAAGACAGTGTGTCAAATAGTTTAAAAATGGAAATAATTATCTATAACGCCCCCTAAGCCCCTGCAACGCCACTTGGGGGTCGATTTTCACCAAACTCATTTTGTAGTGGAGCTCTACTCTCTGAAAGGAATCTGTTTACCCAATTTCAAGATTGTACATCAAGTAGTTTAAACATGGAATCAATTATTTATAATGCCCCTTAACACCCAGTAACGCCCCTTGCGTTTCGAATTTCGGAAAATCCGTTCTTAGCTGATGTCTACTCTATGAAAGGAACATGTCTACCAAATTTCAAGTCTGTAGGTTGAATAGTTCCAGAGATATCGTGATTAGTCAGTCAGTCAGTGAGTGAGTCGCTTTTCTCCTTTATATATATAGACTAGCTGTTACCCGCCCGCTTCGCTGGGTATTTCATGATGTTTTATAAATTTTTACTGCTTATATATATGTATAAATTATTGATATCTAAGTCCTAGCATTAAGAATTCGATTGAATTGAAAAATATACTTATACCTGTAACTGTCACCTGTTGATAAAAAAAAAGGGCAGAACTCATCTAATTTGTATTTTCTAAAAATCTCTAAAATTGAAGCATAGAATGATGTTTGCTCTTTCGTAACTCAAAAACCAAAAGGATTCCCGCAAAACCAATTTTCGGTGGATCTCTACTCCGTAAATTGAACATGCAAGCCAAATTTCAAGTCTAAATCTAACAGAAAAAAAACAAAAGTTTTACTATCAATATCCCCGTAATCCCGTTGAGAGCCGTTTTCCAAAATTACTGCTCTTAGCGGATTTCAATTCAACAAAAGAAAAATGCAAACCAAATTTCATTATTATAGTCCTTGTAGCTCGAAAAAAGTAATTTTTTTGTCAATACGTCCCAGTAACCCCCTGCAACCCCCCAGAACTTGATTTGCTTAAAATTTATTCTTAGTGGATCCCTATTCAACAAAAGAAACATGCTTAACAAATTTCAAGTATATGGGTCTAACAATTAAAAACAGGAATTGTTTTCTGTAACTCCTCTTGACCCCTCAAAAACATCTTTGGGGGTCAATTTTCATTTTACTCTTTGTTAGAGGAGCTCTATTTCATGAAAGGAACATGCCTACCAATTTTCAAGCAGGATGATCAAGTAGTTTAAAAATGGAAATATTTATCGATTACGCCTCTTATTCTCCCGAAATTAAACTTAGTAGTTGATATTCGCGAAACCCATTTTGTAGCGGTTCTCTACTTTACCGAAAGGAATCTGCTTATCAAATTTCAAGACTGTACGTCTAACAGTTTAAAAATGGGGATAATTGTCTATAACGCCACTTGAGCCCCCGAAACGCCACTTCTGGGTCTGTTTTCACAAAACCCATTTTGTAGGGGAATTGCACTCTATGAAAGAAATCTGCTTAGCAAAATTTGAAGACTTTGCGTCCAATTAATTAAAAATGCAAAAAAATTATCAATAACGCCCCTTGAACCCCCGCAACACCACCTAGGGGTCGATTTTCCCAAAACACATTTTGCAGTGTATTTCTATCCTATGAGAGGAATCTGCTGACCAAATTTCAAGACTGTGAGTCTAATAGTTTAAAAAAAGAAATAATTATATATATCTGCCCTTAACACCCCTTGGGGGTCAATTTTCTCCAAACCCGTTTTGTAGCGGATATTTACTCCATGAAAGAAACATTCCTACCAATTTTCAAGCAGGTAGGTCAAATAGTTTAAAAACGAAAATATTTATATCTTACACCACTTATTCTCCTGCAACGCCACTTAGAGGTCTGTTTTCACAAAACTTTCTTATAGCTGATCTCTACTCTATGAAAGAAATCTCTTTATCAAATATAAAGACTGTGCGTCTAATAGTTTAAAAATGGAAATAATTATCTATAACGCCCTTAAGTCCCCTCAACGCCACTTGGGGCAATTTTCACGAAACCTATTTTTAGCGTATCTCTACCCTATGAGAGGAATCTGCTTACTAAGTTTCAAGACTGTACGTCTAATAACTTAAAAATAGGAATTTATAACGCCCCTTGAACCCCCGCCCCCGCAACACCCCTTGGGGGTCAATTTTCCCAAAACCCATTTTGTAGCGGATATTTACTCCAGGAAAGAAACTTACCTACCAATTTTCAAGCAGGTAGATGAAGTAGTTTAAAAACGGATATATTTATCTATTACGCCCCTTAATCCCCCGCAACGCCACTTAGAAGTCTGTTTTCACAAAACCCGTTTTGTAACTGATCATTATTCTACGAAAGGAATCTATATATCAAATTTAAAGACAGTGCGTCAAATAGTTTAAAAATGGAAATAATTATAACGCCACCTAAGCCCCTGCAACGCCACTTGGGGGTCGATTTTCAGCAAACTCATTTTGTAGCGGATCTCTACTCTCTGAAAGGAATCCGCTTACCCAATTTCAAGATAAATTGTGTAATGACGTTATAAGTTGATAGTAAAAAACGTTTTAAAGGAAAAGTTTATTTTGTTCTTTTTAGCGCTTTTAAATAAAAGCTTGTTTTTAAAAAAGTTTTTTTACTTTTAATTTATTTGCTTGTCAGTTTATTTAAAAAAGTTTTCCCAGTTAGTTTCCCCATGTTTTCATTGACGATCAAAGTCACCGATTTCTTTCTTTTTGGTGATTTTTCCCAAATAACTCAATTTTTTCAAACTAGTTCCAATACTTTTATGTGTGGTTGAAAGTAACAAAATGTTGCAGACCATCAAATGATGTAGCGTAAAATTCGCGAAGCAGCAATAGGATAAAAAAAAGTAGCGAAAAGTTTTCAAAAGGAGCAAAATTTGCGAAAAATCGCACGATCTTGCAACATTGGATTACACTACGGTTTTGAATAGCTTGTTTATTTCACTAAAACTGTTTCTTTAAAGAGCGCATGCGTTCTGAAACCGACTATATATGTCCTTCATTTTGAAACCACACCCTGTTGCAAAAGTAACGAACGGTTACCAATTTCAAGCTTTGTCACTTTTGAACTCCTTCGAGTTGCGAACAGCGTCATCTGTTGGATAAAGGCAGATTTATAAAAATTAGGCATCGATCTTAAACAAGCTGTTAATTGATGAATTTCGTTCTCATCTATTCAACTTTCCTGAATTGTGTTGGAGTAAATTTGCCGAGTTAAAAAAAAAAAGTTATCATTACTGGACCGTTTTTCTTCAACGCCGTGTGTGTGTGTGGGGGGGGGGGGGAGTTCTTTTAACTAAAAGACAAAAGAACAACAGTTTAAAGAGAAAAAGTTTTATTTCTAATATTTACATAATTTCAAACTGATTGTACACGAAGCTGTAATTAGTGACAGACACATCTGTAAATGATGGCATGCACAACTATTATCGCATATTATCCCGTCGATCATGAACATTAGTGAAATTACTGGGGCCAAACGTCATTTCATCGACTAGCAATCCCTTAAGAGTATTTAAAATAAATTTTGCTTAAAAAAACACCCTTTTTTTTATAATCGAACGAAATTGTAACTTAATCTTTTAGTCGCCAAATCTGGAATTAGTCGCCAGATGAGGGATGGGATCTAAAAATGGAAAATCGTTAATCCTGATCAGGACAATGGAACAAAATTATTAAATTATTGTATTGTCGTCGGTCATGGACAAGTGAGCAAAATTTCAAATTAATCGGAGCTTTTAAAGTGGGTAAAAATTGAGTTCAAAGATTCCATTACATATAAGTGAAGCCCATATGTAAAAGAATAATGCATTCGGTGTTAAAAACCGAATGCATTATTCTTTTTTTTTTTAGTTACACCGTTTGGCATCAGTTTTTATTTGGCAAAAATGGCCGACGGGATGATATGTAAGTATCACTATGGGTATGATGGTAAATATAATAATTATATTTAAAAAAATTCTCATGCATTGTGCAGATCTAAATTTGTAAAACTGTGAAGGAATCTTACGATGTTATTCATTTTTATATTTAAGGGTGACTAACGAATTTAAAAGCATTAAGATAAATATTAAAAATTTATTCTTTACTCTTCTTATCTTTACATTTTTTCTTGTGTTTCTTTTTCAACTGAGTCTCTTCAATGTGAGACACGGGTTCACAAACATTTTCACACGATTCTGTGCTTTCAGTGCTTGTATTAAGTCTCTTTTTTCTTTTTTTTCCAGGTGTATCTTGTGGTTCAGTGGTCTGTTCGGTACAAGACACAGTTTCATTTACATTTTCGCCAGAATCTGTGATTTCAGTGCTTGCATGATGTTTCTTTTTACGTTTCTTTCCAGGTGTGTCTTGTGGCTCAATGGTCTGTTCGGTGAAAGACACAGCCTTGCTTATACTTTCACCAGATTCTGTGCTATCAGAGCTCTTATGTTTCTTTTTACTTTTCTTTTTAGGTGCATCTTGGGGTTCAAAGGTCTGTTCAGATTCAGTCAAAGACTCTAGATTATCAAAATTTTTCTTAACATCATGCTTTTTCTTCTTCTTCTTATTGACTTTTATTTTATTGTCTTCCAATTGAGTCCTCGGCTGATCAATTCCTTCCAGCTCATGACTAAAATCATCTTTAGAGCAAGTTGCAATGAAATTATTAGCTCCAACTTTTGAGTCCAAATTGACATCATTCAAAATTCGATCCTGTACTTCTTGGTAATTACTATCTTTCTTCTTTTTCTTACCCGAATGAGAATTACTTTCAACATCAGAAATATTCATATCATTCCTCTGAAATTCATTTTGCATTTTAGAATTGCAGGACTCTTCCTTCACAAGAGAATGCTTTTGTTTCTTTTTTTTCTTAGACAATTTATCTGAATTCGGAGATGAGCAGTTATTTATATCTTCTTCATTGGATTTAGTTTTAGATGATTTAGGAGGGCAAACTTCTGTAGCTGATTTATTATCATCACAATTTTCTTCGGTTTTTGAGAATGTTTCATTCTGTTTATTATTTCCACTGCTATTGTTAAGAAATTTGTTGGAAAGAAAGTCTTTTCTTGAACAATGTCCTTCCTTCGAAATAGTAGCAATTGCTTTTCCAGAGCCTTCACTTGAATAAATTTCGCTGCTTACAATACTTGCACTACTTCGGTAATCCGTTTGGTTGGACACTTCAGAAGAATCAGTCAGTTCTCGAGATGCACGTCTGACTTTTTTTCTCTTTTTTAATGAGACATGAGAAGAAGATGAATCATTAGTTACAGTAGAAGTACTGTTTTCTAGTTCACTGGTACTACCACTGCCAAAAGCTTCACTAAGTACATCTGAATCATTATAATCATCCTTTGGCCACCAGTTTTCCTTTCTTTTATTTTTCTTCTTCGACCATTTATCTTTAAAAAACCATTCATCTCTAGATAGCCTTTCAATCTCTTCGGAAGTCATACGTTCAAACATAGCAACAAAAAAGCCATTTGTCAAAGTCTCTTCTGGGTTTGCTCTCAGACAGAATTTTCCAAATTTGTATTCTTCCATACCTCGTACGGGCCAATTGGGCATGACTCTAACTAACTTAAAAATTTGCTTGAAACTTTCTAATACTTCATGAACAACATATTCATTTTCTTCTTCAGACATAGAACAAGTAGAATATACTACTCTCTTCACAGATGGGAAAGACAGGGCATGTTTCAGCAAAAGAATCTGAAACCCAGCCAATTTTTGTAGACGAGAAACAGTTTTAGAATCTTTGGTATCAGTGACAGAATCCATTCGATTAACCATACCAGATCCAGAACAAGTAGGATCTACAAGAATATATTCAACTGAATCATATTTTGGATCCCTTGTATCGACTGAATAAAAGTCCATACATTCAGCTTCACAGATTTTGACAGGACCTCGGTCTAACATTTCTCTCAAAGTTTGAAATCTGCTACTATTTTTCTCAAAGGCATATATCTTCCTGCAATAAATATTAAAAATTCATTATGTAAACAGAAATTACTACTGATAAAAATAGCATAACTTCATCATACTGAATACTTTTTCATTACAAATGCTTTGAATCATATAGTTCAAATTTAAACAACATGAATAAGGACATAATAGATTTTTTTTACCGCAATTGCAGTTTATTATTTATATATACTAACTCTTATCCTACTGCTTTGAAGGGTATTTCATAATGTTGTAATACTGTTTTCAAATTATTGATATCTAAGCTCTAGCATTAAGCTTTTGATTGTATTAAAAAACATCCTTATAACCCTCCACTTCTAATTTTAAAAAGAAAGAACTTTAAATTCTAAAATGGACATGAACAATTTATGTCCATGTATTCATCCCTTGGGAGTCGATTTCCACAACCTATTCTTAGTGGATCTCAACTCAGCAAAAGAAACATGCCCACAAAATTTAAAGCTTATATGTTTTATAGCTCTGGTGATCTCATGATGTATGAGTGAGTCGCTTTTCTCCTATATATCGTATTTCCTCAAATGTAAGCCACACTCTTTTTCCAGCATTTGTGCTACTGAAAATCAAGTGCGACTTAGAATCAAAGTGGGGGAAAGTTAGTTGGATGGGGCAATTAGAGCAATCACAAGTCCATGAATGTATTTAAAAGTTTAAAAAACAGGTAAAACTAATTATCCACTCCTTGTTAGTTCTCCTTTAATTTTTTTTTAATTTCGTAAAATTGGATATCAATAAACCATTTTATACTGTTTTTCATTTTTCACAAAGACTTCTTGAAAATTAGGGTGAAACTTAGAATCAAATAAATATGGAATATATATATATATACACACACGGTGCTTTCGAAACATAATGATGCAATTAGGGATTGCAACATCGGTATTTTGAGCCATTTGTACAATTTTGTAATTCCAGTATTCATAAGTTTGAATATCGTTTTTTCGGTATTCAAACTTATGAGTAACCTTTTTTTGGTTCACACCACACCACACCAACAGGAGGATGTTTAAGTCTCAGTAGATTTAACATGCATGGCTCCCCCTACACGGCAGGTCTTCAGCGGTACCAGGCTTGAACTCATGACACTTCAGCCACAAGTCCATTACCTTGACCACTAGGCTACAGAGGCCACATCATGGATTGATGATCATTTCTAAGTATTCAATTAATTGTTTAATAAAAACTTTATTGCTCCCTAATCATAGCAAAACATCAATGTACTTCCCTTTAAATATATAAGAGAAGAACAGCTTTTCACTAAAAAGTTTCCTCCCTAAATTTAACTTTTTTAAAACTATTTATTTAATAATTAAATCTGTAGAATAGCTGCTTTTATAATTAGAAAACTAAATTACTATTTCATTTATTTTTCCACCAATATACCCCTAAGAAAGCATAAATAAAGGTTTTTACCACAAGAAAAAAACCAAATGAATTTTCAATGAAAAAAACCAAAAATATTGCTCAAAGCTATCTTCAACATAACTGCATGAAAATTCCTCAAGTGATAGGGTTTGATCCAAGGAGTCATCCCTCATCAACATTATTACAGTCTTATTATAATTCATATTGGAAGTCAAATCTAACATAAAAGTGCTCCTATAGTAGCTTCCCTTTATTTTTTTCACTATAAAGGAGCATTAATATAATAAAATAAATATTATGCACTTTTTCAATAAAAAGAAGCAATAGAAACAAAATACCATTGAGAAAGTGTCTGTGTTCATTCAAATTAAATATACATAAAAGCACAATAAAGAAATGATTAAAATTCAAAGATTGTAAATATAGTAACAGAAAAGTACATTGAATATTAAAATTTAGCAAAACCACCTTCACCAACAATGCATGCTAATGTATGGCTAGGTAAGTAAGGATTTAGCCCAAATCTTATCTAGAAATTATTGTTCCAGAGCTTTGACATTGCGTGGTGTTTAAGAATGGTGGAATATTGAACCCCATAAATCAGTGATTCCCAAAGTGGTCTATATAGACCCCCAGGGGTCTATGACGATCTGCAAGGGGTCCACGACAGCAAAAAAATAATTTGGTCATTCATATGGTCACTTTGAAAAAAAATGTTAAATTATGCAGTAATTTAAGACTTTATTCATGAGTTGTTGAGTAATTTAGAAGTTATCACTAAAATTATATTTTAATTCGCATAAGATATATTTCTGGAAAATAATATCAAACCATAAAATATAGTCACTTACCATAACTTACCAGTCACTAATAACACATATAATATCACTTACTATAAACAGATAAAATATAGTAAGAAAAATAGAATAATTACCCTTTATTTTCCATAAGAGCAGCCATATGTACAGTTTTCATTCCTGGTGCTGCACAAGCATCTAAAACAGTAGACCCTGGTTTTGGATCAAGGGCAGCAACTGGTATGTAGCTGGACTAATAATCAAATAAAAAAATTTCTAATATCAGAATTTCTACTCTGATAACATAAGTGATGCACTGGGGTATAATATTCATATTTTTAAAAATAAACTCATATTATTTCATAATACAGTAGAGTCCTGAAAACTTGGCATTCAATAACCCGATAGTCTATATAACTCGGCCACTCTCTTGCAGATTAAAAAAAACCCACAAAAGTAAAAACACAGAGTGCAGTACGACCAAAAACAGGACATTACACAATTTTTTTAAAAAAATAACCAGTTTTTGGAAAGTCAACAACATAATTTTCACAATAGACTGCTTTATGCCTTAATAAAATATTTTTCTGAGGTGTGTCTGATCAGATAAAATTATTGAATACAATGCATTCTTTAACCCCTTAACTGCCAAGAAAAAGTTACGAAATTCACTCCCCCCCCCCCAGTGCCACCGTTTTTCGCACAGGCATGCGTTGTTACGTGGTTTATTGGAGAAAAAGAAAAGGTGAGTTTTTCCACCAACAAATTGCTTACTTTCACTTTAAAAATGAAAGGGAAAAAAAAGGATAAAATAATAAAATGAAAATAAAAATAATTAATCTCTAGAGTTACCATACAATAAAAAATAAATTATAACTTTTCTGTTCTGTGATATATCCTGAAACATGATTGAATACATAAAGCAATATCACATTTATCAGTGCAAAAAATTAAAAAGCTCCTATTACACATAGTAAGAGGAAATGACAGCAAATGAAGAAAAGAAAAGAATACATTCAGACAAAAAAAAAAGCCCACTTAGCTATGAATTTCATTATTCCTGGAATATACCCTTTCAAATTCCTTCCTTTAGAAGCACTGCCAATGTCATCTTATTGTATTCCAAAGCTGTGGGACTACTTTTAAACAGAGCAACGCAATATAAAAAGTCCTCCATTGGAAGGTCAAGTTTACAAATCAGGGGCAATAAACACACCAGCTCAGCAGGAATTGTATACATCCCCAAGCACTTAAGAGGTTAATTTTTATTTTTAAGTAGTAAATGCTCTGTTTTCATAAAGTATGTACTTTTCCTTTGTTTAAGGGTATTTGGACAGTTTATTTTCTGTTGTATTCTCAAGCAAATTATCTACTCACTAATCCTAGAACCAATCCTGACCTATGTTTTCCCCAATTGGGGACCTGCAGCAAAGACCCATATTAATTATTCAAAAAGTGCTCTAATTGTCAGGCAAATTCTTAATGCTCGCTGGTTTGCGTGGAATGTAGACCTCAGAGCCGAAAGTAAAATACCCACTATTAGACAAACAATCAGGAGAAATGCTACCAACTTCTTTGATAAAATTGACAATAAATCAATCACTAGCATGGAAAAACATACTTTTGGTTTCAATTTTTACAGACCCAGATCAATCCTTATTGATCCTGTTTTTCTTTAAATTCCTAAATATGCTCTCTTTTATCTAGATTATTTTTCTTCTTAAATTATCTCATTTACTACCCAATGATTGGTCGAGCTTCGCACCTAAACTTAAATGCAACAATAACTGACCCTGATCAGCCATTCACAGAAGCTCCACTTGATACCAAATCATTTTTATTTTTTACATCTAAATATTTTCCCTCTTTAACTCAGATTCCTTTGTTGCAACCAGATTGGCTAGGCATCGCTCTACCCACTCTCATCATGGAAAAAAAGAAAAAAGATTTTTTTGCCCCTATGTCAAAATTTTTTTTATAATTTTTTATCTTATTTATATTTGTTAGCTTATTCATATCAAAGTAATTTTTTAAAAAATTTTCATTAGTTATATTTTAAATTTTAAATACTATTTATTAAGAAGGGCAGTTTGAAAGCAATTCAATGTCATCCAAAATGTCCTGAAAGGAGATGCAAGTTCAGAAGAACTAAGTGCTTCTACCCCACCCAACTACAAACATTCTCAAGCAAATGATACATACAAGTGCAATACAATATTATATGGAGAAACACCTTTATTTATTCTTCTTTTAATTCCATTCTTGATAACTCAGCATTTTCACAAACTTGCCCAACCTTTGGCCCACATTAGACCAAGTTTTCAGGATTCAACTGTATAATAATTACTTATTTTAAATTGTAATTATAAGATTTTTAATAATGCTCTTTTTTTTCAAATGATTTAAAAAGATACATACTGACATCTATATACAATTGTGGGTAATCTTAATCAAAATCAATTTTAATGACATGAATGAAAAAATTATACTAATTAAACTGAGATTTTGTTTGATAAATGTAAAAGGTTCCCTCTTAAATGGTCACCAAGGAATCAGTAATGAATAATGAAGTGACTAACTAAAATTCAATTGAATGGAACACAGTTCCCGTCATCAAATGAATAAATACACACTAATAACTCAAACTCAGTGGCGCAACAGCCCATGAGGGCCAAGGCCTACTGTGCCCATCTCAGTATACGTGACCATTGGGCACTGGGGTGCATAAGCAGATGTTCCGATCAGGTGTTCAGCCTGAAGCGAAACCCCCAGTGTTTGGTCCCCAAGTAAGCTTGGTTCTCATTTTATCGACCCACTGAAGGGATGAAAGGCTGAGTCAACCTTGCCCAGCCCGGGGTTTGAACCTCGGACCTGTGGTGTGGAAGCGCGAAATACACACTAATGCTTACATATATATATAGTGGCCGTGGGTAGCCTAGTGGTTAGAGCATCGGACTCCAGATCGGAAGGCCTGGGTTCGATGCCTGATGCCACCAAATACCCGCCGAGTACACAAGGAGAACATGCTCGTTAAATCAGTGGGTCCGAATGGTGTCACCATCTATCGTGTTGTGTGAGCAAAATCGTACTGTCACCTTCATGGGGGCTCAAAGCTTAGGCTAATGACAGGCATACATTATAGCCCGATGCCATGATGAATTTCGTGGACCTCGATCTGACTATGTCAGACAGGTGGTATTAGTAACAACAACAACATATATATAGTAATACCTCCACTTAGGCAAATGCTGAGTTATGCATATTTCAAATCAATCATGGATTCTCTTTTGTTTGAGGGAAAAAATTGGTGAAATTGGTAATGTGATTAAAAAAGTTGTTGATCTTGACAGGCAAATAAATTTGGAAGTGGATTGTCTTTTTGTTCAAGAACTGCTGGATTCCCACAATCAGGAGTTGACAATTGATGAGCTAATAGAAATTCATGAGCAAGACATTGAAGAACTTGAGTCTTTAGACCCAGTTCAATCAGAAAATCGAATTATGGCTGGGAATTTGACAGAGGGCCTCAGATTAAATGAAAAAGGGCTACAAAATTTAGAAAATATAGATTCCAACGATCAGTTTGTGGATGCAATAGCTTAGCGGTCAAGGTCACAGACTCATGGCTGGCACATCATGTGTTCGAACCTAGTACCACTGAAGACCCGCCGTCTCAAGAGGACTGATGCACATTAAATATGCCAAGGCTCAAAGCTCCTATTGAAGTGATGTGGAAGTTAGGAGAAGGGGTGCCAGTTCAGGTGTCATCCTCGTCACTTGACCATAATTAGGAAGTCACTCACCAATAGTCTTTGTGGAGCTTTATAGTGTGATGTAAATATAACTCTTACTCACTCCAATGATTAGCTATTTTTCAACAAAACAAGAAATTTAAAAAAATATTAGCATGCTAAAAGGAAATTTTGTGGGAGAAAAAAAAATCCTTGAGCCGGCAGACTACTTTTTTAGAATTTATGAAACCTTCTACATAAAAATAACATCGGTTTTGTATTAAACATTTGTTTTTTCTGTATTATTTCCTTTTGTCTCTGGCTCCAAATAAAAATAATTTATATGTGAAATCAAACCCCGACTTACGCAGTTATCACTCAATCCCACCTATTGTGTAACTTTGAGGTATTACTGTATGTTTTACCAAAACTTTTTTAAAAATCAGACAGGCAAAAAAGTTAAATGTCGTAAAGAATTTAATTTCTGTTATTCACTAATTTTCAAAAAAGAATTATTTGACCACAAAAATAAAGTAACAGTGCATAAATACTACACATATCATTTATAGAAACTTATAATAGCATTTGAATAACTATGTTCACTCTTCTCAATTAAATAGGATATTAAAAATTGGTTAAAGACAATCATGTCATAATAGGTATTGATGCATTAAAAACTCAGCTGTAAGTGTTAGATAAAACAATTAACTAGTTAACTGGGATCATAAAAAAGATATTTTATATAACATATGGCCATTCTATGCAAACCAAATTCATAAATGAATTAAAATTGTTACTTACTTTGTCTTGTGAGAATATAAAATTTTTCTTAAACATAATCCAATTTGACATATTTTCAAGGTGTGAAAAAACGATGAGATCTTCAAAATGGTAATCAATTAGAAAACTGCAAGGCTCCAATTTTCTTACTAAATCCAAATACCTAGCAAAACAGAATAATCTTCAGATTTTCAATACATTTAAGATGCATAAGGAATATATTTATAATTTTATTTTTCTAATTAAGGAGATAATGTAGTTCTTGTAAGAAAAACATACAATCAAAATAGAGTCACAGATGAACAAATTGATGCAAAATTAAATTAAAATTGCTATATGAATTGTGTGCAAAAGGAGCCACAGCTAAAATTACTTTTAATATTCTGATATACGACATATTTATTAAATGAAAACTTAAATAATATGTTTGAAAAATAAATTATATTAATAATGAAATAAAAAAATATATACTATTCTTAACATCAAATTATCAAAATTCATTCAGATAAACTTCATATTAAAATATGCTTTCTTCCCTGTTAGCAATAAAAATTTTTAAATTTGGTATATTGACAGAGATTGAATGTTACTAATAAAATCTTAAAATAGCACAACTTTTCAAACATTCATAAGTTGTACAATAATATAGATTTTTATAAATGTTTACATACCTTTAAATTATTTAATTTCTTCAGTTTTATACCCGGATGTCATTTATTACACCATTTATTTATTCAATTATTTATTATTAATGTAATTTTTCTCAATTTAGCGAATAAAAAATTAAGAGCTATTAAAAATGTACTGATGGCTATATTCTTTTTTTTTAAACATAAGTGTTGTTAGATACATTTTGTGCAAGCATATTACATATGAATTTAAACAGTAGTTAATAAAACAATCAGCCTAATGAAGTCCCTTCATTAATGATAATAATAAATATAAGGAAGGAAAATGATACAAAATATATCAAATAAACACAAAAAAATTTTCCCCAGAATCTCACACAGAAAAAAAGCATAGTACAACGACAATGAATAGAAGATTATCTCATTATTATTTCTTTTCATTAACTATGATTTAATCAAAGAGTTGCAATATGGCAATAGAATACAGAGGTGAGCTCAAGACTGGATTTCAAACTCCTTTTACACCAACATATTTTTAATTTTTAACATAAAGATTACACCTCAGCACAATCGTCTGTGTGTTTTTTAAATTACAACTGCTCCCATAAAAGAACACCACAGATGGAATAAACAATTTTTTAGTATACAAATTAAAAGAGTTGGTTAGATATCTTTAATGCATTACAAATACCTATACTATCCAACCCTTGGAACTTTTAACTAAATTTTTCATTGTTTTAATGAAACAGTTAACAGTGATTCATTTTTCTAGATATGAATATATTCATTGTTTAATTCAGATAAGTTTATTCAATATAGTAAGTTTTTAACAAAGTACACATTTTCATATAAGAATAGACATTTAAGAATAAAAAAAATATTAGTTATAATTGTGGGGCTCTTTTGAACATATACATAGGTAAAATATATCTTACTCATTCAAAGATGTTTCTTTTCCATATTGGATTTGTTTATACTTAGCATCCATCAAATTATTTACCACAGTGGACAAAGATGACCGAAGTGTATTAATACGAACATAACGAGGAATAGTTAATGAATCTATAACAAGATAAAAACATTCTTCAAAAAATATTGCATTAAAAAAAGAAATACATTAATTAGTTTTGCTTCAAAACTTTAATTAAAAAAAGTACTGTTTTTAAAAATAACTAATTTAACAACTGAATACAAGGTTATTCCACTTTTACTTATTCCTGTTATAAACAAATGGTTAAATGAGATTAGAAATATTGAGAATTATCATTATATATTTCCAAATGCTAGATATTTCCTGACATTTTATTTAAAAAGAAATAATATGAAGTACTACAGGAAAGTTAACAGACTAAATGGGGGGGGGGGTGAGTTTTAGCAAACTTGTCTAATTTTGAAACACTAGCCATCACTATAAACCCTCTCACAATATAAAAAAGTTAAATAATCAATATTTAAAGCAACAGTGAACAATGAAAGAATTTTTGATATGTTTGCAATAAGACAAGATTGCTAATAATATTTATTTTTTCTTGGCATAAAATAAGAAAAAGCCCATTAAAATTTTATGATACATTCTATTATTTTTAATAAATATTTTTATTCTTGTGTTTTTTAAATGCTACTCCCCCTTTCTCGACTTTTACAACATTTTAAATTTGGTTTTCTACATAATTTTGTTAGTCAAATACAGTTTAAAATTTGAGGTTCTATTTCTAGCTAATTTCCCACATTTGAAAATTTATATCATTTACCCCATTGTAACAAAGAAAATTATTAACTTATAAGATTTTTAAAACTTGTTATATATATAAGATAATCATTTAAGATCTAATATTAGAACTAGATACAAGGAAAATCATATTGCAACACTCACAGATCAATTTTTCTAATTTTAATACTGTCCTCTAAAATTTATTAATCAGTACTAATTTAATTTAAATTTCTACTAAAGGCAGCACTTCACTAATCAAACATTTTTGTAAAAAACACATTAAGATGTTTGAATTTTAATCCACAGAATTTATTTTAAAAAATGATGTTATAAATATTAAAAAAATATTAACCTTTAAATGACAAACTATCAAGTTTTATTGCCTCCTGGTATGCATCAAGAATCTTTAATCTATAATTTTTTACAACAGCCACAGGCCGACTTTCACCAGGTAATCCTTTTCCAAATATCAATTCATACACTAATATTCCAGCAAGTTCTTCTCTTAGAAATGGCTCTCTCTCCAATAATTGTGTATCTTTAATGACTTTATCTAACAGACGTCTATGTTTGAGCACATTAACACTCAATGCATACACTTTCTTGAATACCTAAACAATAGAGAAACAATGCATCCAGTTTCCAATTAATAGGAACATTTTATAAGTTTCAATATAAAATAAATAAACTATCATATAAGCATATGCATTTAAAAAAAAACTCACATTTAACAGTTGTAGAGCAAAGTTAGATAAAAATTATATAAGCTAATAAATGATTTAATGATAAAAATGATTCAAGAAATGAAAGTCATGTTTTCCCTTAAAAATCTTTATGTAGTAAAAGCAAAAAGAAATACAGAAAGTAAGCTGCAAAAATAAAAACAAATTATATTGAAAAGTCTAAAAAAAATACCACGCAAAAAAAAATGGATGTAAAAGAATATGTAATAATGAATATTTTAGCCAAATGATAGCTCACTAACATATACTTCGTAACAGTTAATAAAAATAATTTTTAGGTTTGCCTTTTCACTTTTGCATTAAAAAAAGTGAAGGAAAAAAATTAAATCTTAACTAATACCAAAAACACCCACAAATTTTGAATTTTTTGCTCTCCCCCCTAAAATATTATTTATTATACATATAAACTATTAATAATACAGAAACTTTAATGAAAGAAAACTGAGGCCACTTTTCATTACTTAACCACATACTTTAAAAGTATGTTTCCAAGAAAGAAATTAATTAAAAGTGTACACATCATCCCAAAAATCAATGATTTTTTTTAACATCAATATTTCATAAAATATTTTTTAAAAGGAAAATCAATTAGAATAAGAAAATAATCTTGATTCATCAGGTTGATTTGAAACAAACTGTACCTACATAGCCCATCATCTGTTTTTGAAGAATCCAAAACCATTGCTGATGGGTAAATGCATTATATGTATTATACACTGGAGTTACATTTATTCACTAAATACATCATGATACATAGATTCTCTTTCCTTTTTCAAGTAGATTATTATTCACATTCCCCACGGTATTAATTACTTTCTCTGATCTAAAAAAAATTTGATTATAGAATATCTATTGTATACAAATTAACGACTACAATTTAATATTATGACTTAATTTTGAAAGTTGAAACAAATGATTTTCATGACTTACATTGTGAAAAAAAGTCTAAAAATCAATTTTGAAATTGCATTACTCAGATATTGTTACAGTGACCTTATTAGAACTAAAAACGAATTTAGCAACTATTAAAACAATTCATGACCTAAATTATGATGATTGTGTATCATGTGTTTTAATTATGCGAGCAAATTCATTTTCTGCTTTTCAAACAACATATTTTGAATAAAAAATAGTTAAAGATCAAACAAACTTGTATATATTAAAAAAATATTCTGTTAATGAAAGTTCAATATAAACTGAAAAAAGAAATCACTCACAATAATCATGAGCTTCAATTATGAATTGAAAACTGTTATAAAGTTTATTATATTAATAATTTAATACAATTTAATATATAACACAGTAACATTTTGGAGAAAGTAACAATCTAGAAAACCAAACTGAGATTCTTACCTGTTTTATTTTATATATTAATTATAGTATATTGAAAACCTCTATCTTTTTTTCCTCATTTCATGTACTTAATCTTCTACATTGGTAATTTTTTTTTAACAGTACCAAATTATTAGAGCATAAAGGTTGAAAAAAAAAACAATACCATGTATTGTAAAAAATAAAATTTCTATTATTAATAGATCATAATCCCATTTGCTTTAATTTACCTTAAATTACACTGAAATGCATCAAAAGTAAAATACACAGAATATAAGCCATTACCAATTCATTCCAACATATACTGAGAATTTTAAATAAGCCTGAAGAATATATAATAGTAAATAATAAATTTAACACTTTTGCAACATAATATATAATGATCTGGACATTCATAATTCACATTTATGTAGCTTAAAATGTTACTTACTGTTCCACGCAGCCTAGAATTATTCATAAGATTTCTGACAGTTCCCCTACATGCTTTTGCATCTTTTAAAATTTTTTCTACTTCTTTATAAGCTCTTGGCAAACGTTGGTTCTTGGTCAAGTGAGGTCTAGCTATATATGATGACATACTACTACTTTCATCTGAATCCAAACTAAGCATACCAAACATTGATCTAGAACCAAAAGAGTAATATATTTATGAATAATAAACAAAATGGATATTCATTTGTTATCTGGATACCAATAGCTTAGTCAATATTATATAAACATCAGCAACAGATATATCTATATATATATATATAAATGGATATGAGAATGTGACAGATAAGAAATATGTATCAGCTGGTTTAAAAATTAGAGAAACTTCGCGGTTTTTTTAATGTAAGGCCTGGTATATTCTTTCCAAATCCCATTATCCAAAAAATTTAGATACAGATGGAATAAATAACAAAATTTAACATTTAGCAGAACTCGAGTTCATCAGGACAAAAATATACTTTAAGCAATTTAATCTAATAATCTTACATTTATCAAATGCTGGCTAAAATTTAATTAGGAACAATTTCTTATTTTATAGTCACTATCTTATCTACAGGAAATGCACAGAAAATTTCAACAAGCTTAATTGGTACATACATATTACAACCTTGATCAAATAAACTATATATAAAATTAATCATACATAGTTTAACTTATATAAGATATTTACTAAATATGAAATTATTCTTGCCATTTCTTACCCATGCAAACCTTTCAAGTCATTCTTATAGCTTAGATATACATAAACACTTCTCCATTAAGGTCCTACATGGACCTACATAGGTCCATTCATCCTACATGTTTTTGACATTAAATGGGTACATTAAGCAGACTGCTTTACTAATGCCTTTGGTTCAATAACCGCGATATTATTTTTATCAAACTCTTATTATTAGGTTAGTAAAAAATGAATAATAATATTGGTACTTACGTACTAGCATCACTGCAGTGAAATTTGTGCCACATGAATCACACCATTATATCAAAACAACAGAACGATTATTGCATGTTTTATTTGAAAAAAAAGCCAATCAATCATATTTTAGTTGAAAATAGCTTTATTCACATAGCACAAATTTGGCTCCTGTGACATTAATACACGAGTACCAAATTAATACCTAGATTTTTTTTCAAAACAATATACATAACATTTCGCAGTTTGCGCATTTATCCCACAACATTACATCTTAAAAATGTTTAGGTATTTTGTTTACAAAAATTCATACAAATCATAAAAAGTTTGAACTTCAGCATCAAAAGAGAGAAAAAGTGTAATTACAATTAGATAAATTAACATATGGGAATACTTCAATTGATATCCAAAGATTGTACACTGATAAATAAAAACACAGAATTAATAATAAAAAATACTTCACATCCATCAAAAAAAGTGTTAGTTAAATAAAGATAGCAAAATGTTGCAGAACATCACACATTGATACATACATATATTGGCATAGTACAAAGATATAAAAAAAAGACAAATTTTCATTCGTAGACAGTATTTATCATTTTTTAATTTCATCACCATTTTGATAATGAAATAAAAAATGATCCTTTCAGAAATATTAAATTGCAACAAAGTTCACCAAAATGAGTAAAATATCTTGAACAAAAATACTAACGTTGATTATCAAGGAATGAAGATTTAATTCATCAACATGAATGAGAAGAAAGGAAATAAAATACGTGAACTGTAAAACACGGGGAAAAGAAAAATGGATTATTTTTTTCCTAATAACAGCATTTTTTAGATCTGTTTGTATCTCATATGGTGCCGACACAGTAAAAACTGGATTACTGCGCATGCGCCTAGTAAAAAATTTATAAGGTATCCTAAATTTTTGTTTTTTGTCTTTTTATTTAAAAAATATTTATCACACAATAAATTATCATTCAATAATGAAAAATTCCAACCTTGAGACGTAGACACTCTTTCGATGTTTTGAGAAAAACTAGAATCTCTACTTAAGCATTTTTAGAATTTGCAATCTACGGCTGCCATCTCCTTTTTTGAATTCAATTCAATTCAGTTGGGAAATTACTGTAAGCTTACATAATTTGTCAAACCCTTACGCTTTGAATGAGTGTTTTATTCAATTCCTACTATTATTTCACATTCTCCTTTTAAATATGTATATATTTTTGTATATGCCTTTTTCAAATTTTCAATCGTTAATAAAATACTTTTTTTTCCACTAAAGTTCAAATACATTTTTTTAAACTTGTAGTGGATGACACTTGATGTTAATGCAGTTTTTTCAAACATTAATTCCTTGATTCTATTTAATTTATGAATAAATAGCAAACAAAAAAACTTCAACACCATATATATAAAGGAAAATCACTGCTTGTGTCTTTGTAGTGCAATGGATTGCGCGTTGGACTTCTAATCCGTAGGCTTGAATCCTACCTGGGATAGTCTGATAGATAAAAGGAACAAATAAGGCTGGACGTGCAATGCTCAATTTTATTGGAAGCATTTAAGTCTATAATATTTGCGTTCTTAGAATTCAGACTCCTCTGTGCTTGGGTTGCTAAATTTGGATCATTATAAATTATGGCTACATTCAAAATAATTATAGCAAAAGTGCAACAAAATTTATTACCATGATACCAGGGCCGGTTCTAGCAATTTTGCCGCCCCGGACAAAAATGAAAAATTCTGCCCCTCTCCACAAAGTAAAAAAAAATTATTGATAAATACATATAAATTGTTCATAAATACACGCCTGTAAAACTTGAATAGTTCTTGCAAAGGGAAAAGGCAGCATAACAGTATATACATAAATATTTATTAAAAACTAAAACACAAAAATAAAACAAGTAACAAAATAAACACACAAAAAAATTAGAAGTGTTTTTTTCTGACATATAACTCTGAATACTTTTTGATAAATTCTTTTTAATCAACTTTTTGAGCTATTTCATGTTTGATAGCCAATGTAGCAAAACCATTTAATCCAACTTGAAAAGCTGTGGACCATAAGAAATTTTTAAATATTTTAATTTTGGGAAACTCCTCTCTCCGCTTGCTACACTTATTGGCAAAGAAAGCAAAATTCTTAATGAAATAGTAAGATTTGGCGCAAATTCTAAAACTGAAATAAATTTTAGAACTTTTACTGGGCTTTTTTTCTTTTTTTTTTTTTTTTTTTTTTTTTTGCTTAATAAAGCTGAAACTGATACTATCTCATTTGCTAGATCAAGTGCGTTTATATCTACTGATTCTCCATCAGTCAACATCATTTTAAATTTCATAGTTTTTAATTTTTAATTTATTTAGGGGCATCTTTTAAATCATATGTATTGTATAAAAATTGAAAACAATTACTATATATGGGTACTCATTAAATTGAATCTGCATTTCAAGGCATTAATTACTTGGTCAATCGTAAAAAAAAATAAAACAACCCTATCTTGCACTTTAATTTAGGACCTTCCACCGGATCATCTCGTGCTTTGTAATCAAAATTAACATTTTGCGTCGAACTCAATGACGTGGTTGCGTCACCTCAAAATTAGCAGGGATATATCAATCTCGTAGGCCAATTCTTTCGCATCACAGAGCATTTTATCAACAATCACAACCGATCGAAGATCATGCAAAAAATCTTTGCAATTTCTGAAGAGTTCCATAGCAGACGGTAGATTTTACTCTTTTGTTTGCAATATCTTGCTTATTGGATTTGTGCAATTTGAGATTTTATATCAAATAATGATGGAGCATAGGATCTTGAATTGTCCAATAGAATTTAATAATCCAGAGGCCTCATCTTTTATAGAGTTGCTAATTTCAGCATTATTATAAACACTAAATAGAGCATCATAAATACCTCGTAGTTGATACCTTAAGAGTTTAATAGCCTCTATTGGCTTTCCCACCGAGTTGCACTTAATGGTTTTAAAGTTATGCTTTTATATATTTTAATAATATATCCCAACAAAAAATTAATGATAAAAAAAAAAATTGAACTACATTAAAAAAATTTACAGGCTTTTAAGGATGCCTTTGCCATGTCATTAATGACCAAATTTAGAGAGTGGTTACTACATGGTACGTAAATTGTTCGGGGATTTAACGTCCTAACTCTAGATTGTACCCCTGATTTCTCGCCTCTCATGTCGGCTCCGTTATCGAAGGCCTGCCCCCTCATATCTAGCAAATTCAGCCCTAATTTCTTAAGTTTCTCAACTATTAATTTGATGGTCTTTTCCAGTCCATCTTTCAATTGGAAGGAAACAGTTGAAAATAAGAAACATTAAATGAAATAACAGAATCTTAATACTAAATACAAATATTATACTGGAAATCGCAAAAAAGATAAATCAAATATATATTTAACAATAAATTATGCCAGTAAACCGGTCAAATATTTAAATGTGCATGTAAATACGAGGTTTGTAAATTTGAAAAAGATAAACAATAACGCTTTTTAGCAGACATAATTTTTAATTGTATATAAAAGCAGAATTTTGAAGAACTGCAATTTATCGAACGCTGCTCTAAGCGAAGTACTTTGTTTTGTGCACATTTGTCACCCTTAACATATTAATTAGGGCTTCTGATTTCCAGGTTATTTTCTTCCTGGGAATGCATCAAATTTCAAAAAATTTAAAAACAAGGAATATATAAAATTTTATTTTATCTATTCCTTATTATATAAAATAAAGAAAATAAAGTTTTACTCATAAATTTTCAGATTTTTTAACGTTTGTATTTGTATTAAAAATTAAAATGTATGCCTGTAACTTTTAATAAAACTGAAAATGGTTTAAAATAGCGTATCAAATATATTTTCATCCAACTCCCTGCAAAATTAGTATAATTTTGAGAGGCAGACAGAAATTTTAAAATCTACCTTAGTACTCCATTGAAATTACCAAATGTTTGATAAATAATTTTCAAATGTAGTTCGTAACGAAATCTGCAGAAAGAAGTATTTCGAAGGAATAAATAATTATTCTGAAGAAAGAAATTGTTGCAAATTCGAATACAAAAGAATTTATTTAGTTTATAATAAATAAATATGCCACACTATCTTTATTTTGCAGATGCTGTTACTATCTTAATTTTTTATTTTCAACTTTATCATACACACAAAGGAAAAATCTTACCCTAAATTAAAAGTTATAATTTTTTTAGGAACTTGATCTCTAAGGACTAAAGGCCAAAATTATTAATGACGTCAAAAAAAATGTTACAATTAAAAATCTCGACAAAAAAAAAAAAATTCACATTTAAAATTGTTACTTTAATGACTCACATGTGTCTGAAATTTCATCAGTCAAAGCTGAATCAATTATTTCTCTAATGTTGCTACTGAGAGATAAATATTAATACATCTAAACACTTGAAAATTTATTTGCTGCTGAAGTAAGGATTACGTACGTTAAAAGTATTAATTATTGTACTTAAGAGAATTTATTTGTATAACCAATTTCTTGTTCGTGGCATTGCTATGTTATTGTTACATAAATTTAAATAAATATTAAAGTAAGAATCTCACACGAAAGTCTGATTAAAAAAATCCTGAATAAAAAAAAGTAGCGAGATTGTTTAAAAATAATCTCCACCAAACAGTTTGGTGATTCATTCCCTTCTTCAAATTGCTAATTCAATTAAATAGCTCATAATAAAGACAAGTATCAGGAAAAAATTAAAAATTAAAAAAAAAATAGTTCAAAGTACAGTGGTACCTTGACATACGAGTGCCCCAACATACGAGTTTTTCGAGATACGAGCCGGCGAGCGAGTGATTTTTTGCTTTGAGTTACGAGCGAAATTCGAGATACGAGTTCGGCTTAGCAGGTCGGCCGGTAGTAGCACGCGGTCGCGCCCATCACTGTCAGTGAATCAGTTAGCAGCGTGCTTCCGCTGTGATAAGTTGTGTAGTTGTGTTCGCGTTTTGTGTTGCTTTTACATTTACATTTACAGTTGTAGTTCATTTATTTTTATAACTATGGATCGGAAGAAAGTTTGTGAAGTGCTAAGAAAAAGATGATGAGTATTGAATTAAAACGTGAAATTATAGAAAAACATGAGCAAGGTGTTCGAGTTGTTGACTTGTCGAGGCAGTATGGGCGTAGTACGTCCATGATATGTACTGTGATTAAACAGAAGGAGTCGATAAAGAGTGCAACGCCGACTAAGGGCTTTACGATAATTTCCAAGCTGCGAACCTCCCTTCATGAAAATATGGAGATACTGCTGATGGGTGTGGGTGACAGAGAAGCAGCTCCAAAGAGATACCTTGACTCACAGACCATCATTTACGAGAAGGCAAGAGCGATCTACGGAGATTTTCTAAAGCAAACCCCGCAGACTTCCATCGACGAGGCATCGGAAGAGTCATTTAAAGCCAGCCGGGGCTGGTTTGAGAATTTCAAAAAGAGGACCTGTATTCACTCCGTTGTCAGGCATGGTGAAGCAGCAAGCTCAGATATGAAGGCAGCTGAGGATCACATTAAAACGTTTTCCGATCTAATAAAAGCCCAAGGATATATCTCTCAGCAAGTCTTCAACTGTGATGAGACAGGGCTGTTCTGGAAAAAGATGCCGAATAGAACATATATAACGGCAGAGGAGAAGATGATGCCAGGCCACAAACCTATGAAGGACAGATTGACTCTAGCACTGTGCGCCAATGCGAGTGGCGACTGCAAGAGCAAGCCTCTGCTCGTATACCATTCGAAAAACCCCAGAGCATTTAAGTCACATAAGATCTTGAAAGAAAAACTGCAAGTTATGTGGAGGTCGAACCCGAAGGCATGGGTCACCAGGAAGTTCTTTGTGGAGTGGGTAAACCTGGTTTTCGGCCCTTCTGTTAAGAAATATCTACAGGAAAAAAACCTACCCGTGCAAGCCCTTCTCATCCTCGACAATGCCCCTGCTCATCCACTAAACCTCGAAGATGACATCCTCGAGGAGTTCAAATTTATAAAGGTTCTCTACCTACCACCCAACACCACTCCTATCCTGCAGCCCACGGATCAGCAGGTGATTTCTAATTTTAAGAAACTATACACCAAGCATGGAAGCCCAGTGGCTGAATGGTTAGTGCATCGCGCTTCCACACCACAGGTCCGAAATTCAAACCCCGGGCTGGGCAAGGTTGACTCAGCCTTTCATCCCATCAGTGGGTTGATAAAATGAGAACCAAGCTTACTTGGGGACAGGGCCGATCCTAGGGTATCGGCTGCCCTCGTGCAAACACCTAATGTGCCGCCCCCTAGAGAAATTTTCATATTTTGACGAATACTGAATGTTGACGTTAAAAACTCATCTACTTATATAAGGATAAAAAATAAAACATTAATAAAAACTCAAATATACAAGTGCAAAACTTAATTTTTTGGCCAGGTAATGAGTTATAATAGTGACATAATATACTTTAACAAAATAATAAACTGACAAAAATATTACCTTTAAAATAAAAACATATATTTTATCATTATAATTGCAAAACAACAGAATTTACTCAGAAAATACGATCTAATAGAAATAAATACTAAGGCATAAATCTCGTGAAACGAAAAGTACATAAATCAGTCCTTCTACAAAGACTAAGTAATAAATTATACCGTAAAATCCAGTGCATAACGCGCACTTTTAACTCAAAAAATAAGATGGAAATGTACGGGTGCGCGTTATACGCCGGGTATAAAAATGAGAGCCTTAAAAATACAAAAAGATGAGCATAGGAAAAATCAGATCATCATTTACATAAATCAAAATACTGTTTCTGTGAAAGAAATAACATTCCTTATGAACTTAAAGGGTTGTAATTCTAAAAGTACACCATTTTTTACTAAAGCTTGGAATAATACCTCGAATATATAAAGGACTTTAAAACATATAAGAGCATTGCGCACGTGTGGTTCAGGTTTCTTCACAATAAATTATAGTTTAAAAAAAACTAAAAAACACACTTTTATAGTGAATCGAACTAAAAAGTAAAAAAAAAGTCTTAATATAAAAATAAAATGATTAACAAGAAAATTAATGTCATTGGGGTAAAAGCGTGGGGTGCTCTATATCAATTGTTAAAATTTCTTACTTCTATTCCAAAATGCTGAGTTAGTGTAAAAATGTAGTACAAAGCACCCCACGCTTTTACCCCATTGACATTAATTTTCTTGTTAATCATTTTATTTTTATATTAAGATTTTTTTTTTTACTTTTTAGTTCGATTTACTATAAAAGCGAGTTTTTTAGTTTTTTTAAAACTATAATTTATTTTTCAATTTTTAGTTCGATCTACAACAAAAGCGTGTTTTTTTTTAGTTTTTTAAGCTATTAATTATTCATTGTTAAATTTATCCTTGAGTTTGATATTGGGAGCCCGAATTTCGTGCCTGCTTGGATTAGTCTTGCTCTTCAATGGCTATTAATTAACGGGTCTGAAGGGCATTTATTCTCTCCGTTTACGGGGCCTCAGATGAGGCCCGTATCGATATGTTTGAAAGATTTCGTCTCTATAGATAAAGGTCATACGAATGAAAGTGCGTTTTGAAGAAAAAGTTCGAAAGAAAAAAATAATTAGTGTGCCATGTCTTAAGAACGGACTAAAAAGTATAAAATTCCTCCTTCGTTCCCCTTCCCCCTTCTTTTTTCATATTTTTACGCATTCTCATCCACTTCTGAGCTATGGTCCAAATTTCAAGTCTCTAGCTCATCGGGAAGTCAAGTTCGATTCTCGACTCAAGTTCGACTCAAAATCAATTACAGAATTCCCCCCGGACAGACATATAAGAAAGCGAGTAAAAAAAACATGGTAAAATATAAAGTGTCAATCGTATTGTCTCCTTTTAAACGTATTACTTCAATGTTAATTCGTATTATCACTTCTAAACGTATTGCTTTACAAAAATAAAAAAAATATTTAGCAGTTAGAACATAAATTGTTTTTTTCAATATGCACCAGACTTTTTTTTCTATTTCTATGTTTAGAAAAACTAGATATTTGCTTATATTATGGTAAGAAATTTTTTCACACACCCTCACCCTTCCCTTTCTCACATAAAGAGAGAGAACACCTTTGCTTGTTTTATTTCTGGAAACCGCAAGTGTATTCGTTTTTTAGGGTTGCACCTTAATCGTTTAGTTGCCAAATCTGGAAATGATACATAGGATTAGTCGCCAAATCTGGAATGATATATATGATTAGTCGCCAAATCTAAAAATGGTATATGGAATTGTCACCAAATCTGGATATCGTTATTCCCGATGTCCTGCTAATGGAACAAAATTATGATATTATTGTATTGTCATCTGTCCTTGACAAGTGTGCAAAATTTCGAATTCATCTGACCTCTTAAAGTGGGTAAAAATCGAGTTTCAAGATTCCGTTACATGCAAGTGAAACTTATAAAAGCGTGTTAAAAAAGGGTGTGCGTGTTGTAAGCGGTGAATATACCTAAAAACTAACAATTGCAGCTAGAAAGTATATGGGCGCGTTATACGCCGGATTTGACTGTAAATATAAAATAACTTTTCTAGCTTTTTGAGAAGCAAATTTGTTAATAGTTTCGGTTAAATAAATTTTTGCAGAGATTTCTGATTCAATTGAGATTATGGACAAATCTGAAAGCCTTTCTCGTGTCATACTATTTCTCAAGTAATTTTTAATGATTTTAATTTACTGAAACCTAATTACTTTCACCTAAAGCTATAGAAACAGGTAAGGTTAAAAAAATTCTTATTGCTTGAGCAAAATTTGGAAAACCGGGAATAAGATCATTTTTTACTATAATTTCTAGTATCTCAGTTGGCTGTTTTTTTACCAGGAAAAATATCTTTGAAGTTATTTCATTCAGGCTTTCATGAGATCATCATTAGAAATGTTGTGAAACCCATACAGGAAACAACATATTGAATTACACTCAGATAATAAGATAAATCTTTCATTTACTGCAGAGATCGTATGATCAAGAATTGCAAAATAGAAATTAGTCTTGAATTGCTGAAAGGGATTTAAAACTGGCTCATCCCTGGCCTCGTAATCAAAGAAACGCACCTTTGCTTTAGCTTCGAGATGGAAAATTCGGGATGAATATCTAAATCTGTAGCAAGTATTGCTGCTGAATCATCAAATATTTTTAAATTATCGTCAGATCTTTGGAAAATTAAATATTTTTAAGATTACCTAAGCCTTTAATGTGCATTCCGCGATGTTTAATTTAAGATTTTGAAGCATTTTACTCAATACACTAATTCTTGATAGTAAATCTTGCCAAATTAAAGTTGAACATAAAAATTTTAATGTTTCAAGACTTTTAATTATTGAGTGTAAGAATATGGATTATTCATTAAAAAATACCCATTTCTGTTAAAAAATTAAAGCAAATGACATAAAATAAATTATTTGTAGCACTCTTCAAGGTCTTCGTAAAAATAAAAATCTCAAAAAAAAAAAAAACCTGTTTAATTACCCAATTTTATAAGAAAATCCTATTTTAAAAAATTAAACTTAAAGTTTCAATTTTTAAACATTTCGTACTTATTTCCGAAACAAATCATCAGGACACATGCTTATATGTGAGTTTTCTTTTTTAAATTAGCTTGACAATATGCCCAAATTTTTTCTACATTTTTAGGAAACACCCTGTGTAACATTTCATTCATTCATAAATTTAATTAAGAGCTTTTATAGAAGGCATTCTCCTCTAAAATGTGAAACAGAAACCGGGGACAGGAGTTAGTGAACATTATATCAAAGGATCAAAAGAATAAAATAACAGTTTTGTACTTATCACAGATAATGCACTACAGTTCCGATTTAAACAAAAATCAACCGCAGTACTTTCACTAAAACTTATTAACTACTTACACTTATCTTGATCATGCTACCACCAATATTAGTGTATGTTAAATCAAAATTGAATGAACATATTGAAATAAGAATGGTTCTTTGTATTTTTCCTTATATGTACTGGTCAAGTTGCAGGGGGGGGGGGGAAGCCGATGCCGCATACCTTTAACTTTGTCGAGATAGTGCCGGCTTCTAAGGATGATTTTGCCATATTATTAACGATCAAATTTAAAGAGTGGCTACTACATGGCAAGTAGATTGTGGATTGAACCCCTGATTTATATTAGCTTTGTTATCGTAGGCCTGTCCCCCGCATATCTAGCAAATTTAGCCCTAATTTTTGAAGTTTCTCAGCTGTTATATCTGAAAGTTATTTTCCAATCAATCTTTAAACTGGAAGGAAACCTAAAAATTCTTTTATTTTAACGGTAACTTCATTAAGATAAGATTTCTCAATGCATACATATCTTACCAGAAACGTCATTTGTTCGATCTTACTAAAATCAAAGGTGCAATATAAAATTATCTAATAACATTTGGCTTGTTCATTTTTATGAACGATATGTAGTTTAAAATTCTCATGTAGAAGAGAAATTATTCCGTTCTGAGTATTTTTCCCTAGATAGTGTATTTAGCTTCTTCCCTTTTTAGCACTCTTCGAAGATGCTCCTCTATTACTAAATCAAATTTAGCAAGTAATTGAATTATTTGTAAAAAATCATCATTATATATTGGAATTAAATTTGTCCAAATTTGCAATAAGTAAGTGTGACAAATTAAATTTGTCACACTTACCCCGAAGGGCTAAACAATTTTGAACCAGTACCTTTAATGTTGCTACAATACGTAGAAGCAAATCGCACCAATAATCGCAATAGTAAGTCTTTGGAGTCACTGTCAATTGTTTTAGAGCATTGTAATCGCTGACTGAATTCAATCCAAGACAAAAAGTTTGCTGCAAATACAATATGCACAGTTTTTTGTAATGGATTAACGATTTACGGGTAACCTTTTCACCGTTTTTGAAAATTTTGGTATAACAATATGAGCTAAATGTTCGACCGGCGTCGTCATAAGGAAAATATAATTTGTCAATGGCTTCTTTTACTAAAAAAAAAATCTATCGGCGTCTGATAGAATAGCTGGCCAGGTTCCCAGATCGGAAATAAATATCATTGTTACAGTATTGTGATTTTAGGATTTTTTTGGAGGAGTTCCTACAATAGTAGTGTGGCCACGGTAGCCTAGTGGTCAAGGTATCGGATCGTGGCTGGCATGTCACAAGTTCGAGCCCAGTATCACTAAAAACTCGCCGTGTAGAGGAGAGCGATGCATGTTAAATCTGTCGAGAGCTCAAACGTCCTGCCTTTGGCGTGTGATAGTTAGGAGAGGGGTGCCACCTCAGGTGTCGTCCTCGTCACTTAACCATGGTTCAAAATGACGAGGTCCGACGCCAAAAGCCCTCATGTAGCTGAACAGTGTGACGTTAATATTCAGCCACTCACCCTACTACAGCAGTGCCACTATCAATTCTGTTTATTTGATCTGCAACATCCTAATCATGAAAGTCTAAATCTCATTCTATACTGCTTTCCCCTTTTTTTCTAGTGTCTTATAAGTAATTTAGTAAACTTTCAGCCTGTTTTTTAAAATGGGCTTGTTTTTCCAGTCTTATTCTTTTATAATGGGCAGTATCATATATATATATCAATTGAGTAGAGAAAATATAAAAATAATTGATAAATTGCTGCTTTCATACAAAATTTTTTTAATTCATCAAAAATTGACTCATTTGAATTAAAATTCGATATATTTGAGATTTTCCAAAATCTTATCGTAAATTTAAAACAGAGAATAAAATAGTCCCTATTTTACTTTCTTTGAAACAATCTTTCTTTTAATTTATGTTTAATGCATTGTGAGGTTCCCGCAACACAGCTGTGATTCGGCTTCTTTGTGGGTATGGTAATCCCGCGTGAAATTTACACCTGCACCCTTAAAAATATTGCGTGGTCTTGGCTTAAACCCCTCTCGGCCCATCAACCGGATGTAATTCGAAGCTAAAGACACGGGAACCGCTGTCATCCCCGAAGCCTAGAGAGGGCAGGGAGAGAGAAAGAGATGGTCTGAAAGTTTCACCGAAGACGAACGCCAGAAACTCCCCCCCCCCTCCCAAAATAACATAACTTGGACTCTAATAATCAAAGTTAATTTCGATGTAAATCTGTAAATAATAGCTGTGACGTGTGTGTAATTAAACTTAACATTTAAATTAACCAATATCACGTTACCTTGATTTATCTCAAACGTAAGATTTTTCAAAATTAAAATTATTAAGTCTAAATTTTTAATTTTCCTCCCACATATACATCTGTACATAGCACGCACATAATTTAGAAGGGATTGAAATAAATTTAAATCTAAACTATATAATGTTCTATTTATACTGCTCCTACTGAAAAAATACACACTTTCCGTTTTTCTTATTGACATAACACTAGAAATTTATAATCATAATAAATACTAAAATTAACACTTATAAAAATACTCAAAAAGACAACAATATTTAAAATAATAATATTAAATACATTATATTTCACAATCGAACAGAATCCCGTCTTTCAGCTTCTGCAAAGAATGTCATTTCGAAATATTTTTGATAACATTTAAATCTTAACACATGTAGTCACATCTATACAAATAAATAAAATTGAAGTGTCTGTTTGTAATTTCAAATTAGCAGCTTTTTACTTAATGCACTAAAAGTATATACGGTACTCATAACAAAAAAACCAATTTTTAAAATTTTTGTCTGTCTGTCTGTTCCGGCTAATCTCGGAAACGGCTGGTGCGATTTTAAAAATTCTTTCACTAATGGAAAGCTACATTAACGGGGAGTAACATAGGCTATATTTTATTCCCGTATTCTTACGGGAACGGAAACTATACGGGTGAACGTGAAACTGAATGCCAAGATGAACGCCAAGCTGAGCTAATGAAGTCGTTGTTTTGGTTACTGGCAACCGATGCTCTTCATGAGACATGACAGTGTTACGCGCACATGATAATACACTGACACGTGCCATAATTTTTTTAAGAAGGTTTTGTGAAAACAGACCTCTAAGTGGCGTTGCGGGGGATTAAGTGGCGTAATAGATAAATATATTCGTTTTTAAACTACTTGACCTACCTCCTTGAAAATTGGTAGGAATGTTTTTTTCATGGAATAAATATCCGCTACAAAACGGGTTTGAAGAAAATTGACCCCCAAGGGGTGTTGCGGGGGCGGGGGATTTAAGGGGCGTTATAAATTCAGATTTTTAAGTTATTAGACTCACAGTCTTGAAATTTGGTAAGAAGATTCCTCTCATAGGATAGAGATACACTACAAAATGAGTTTTGTGAAAATCGACCCCTAGGTGGCGTTGCGGGGGTTCAAGGGGCGTTATAGATAATTGTTTTTGCATATTTAATTTATTGGACGCACAGTCTTCAAATTTTCCTAAGCAGATTCCTTTCATAGAGTGCAATTCCCCTTCAAAATAGGTTTTGTGAAAACAGACCCAGAAGTGGCGTTGCGGGGGCTCAAGTGACGTTACAGATAATTATCCCCATTTTTAAACTGTTAGACGTACAGTCTTGAAATTTGATAAGCAGATTCCTTTTGTAAAGTAGAGAACCGCTACAAAATGGGTTTCGTGAATATAAACTACCAAGTTTAATTTCGAGAGATTAAGAGGCGTAATCGAGAAATATTTCCATTTTTAAACTATTTGATCCTCCTGCTTGAAAATTGGTAGGCATGTTCCTTTCATGGAATAGAGTTCCTCTAACAAAGAGTAAAACGAAAATTGACCCCCAAGGATGTTTGCGATGGGTCAAGAGGAGTTACAGAAAAAAATTCCTGTTTTTAATTGTTAGACCCATATACTTGAAATTTGTTAAGCATGTTTCTTTTGTTGAATAGGGATCCACTAAGAATGCATTTTAAGCAAATCAAGTTCTGTGGGGGTGCAGGGGGTTACTGAGACGTATTGACAAAAAAAATTACTTTTTTCGAGCTACAAGGACTATAATAATGAAATTTGGATTTCTTTTTTCTTTTGTTGAATTGAAATCCGCTAAGAGCGGTTATTTTGGAAAACGGCTCTCAACCGGATTACGGGGATATTGATAGTAAAACTTTTGTTTTTTTCTGTTAGATTTAGACTTGAAATTTGGCTTGCATGTTCAATTTACGGAGAAGAGATCCACCGAAAATTGGTTTTGTGGGAATCCACTTGGTTTTTGGGTTACGAAAGAGCAAACATCATTCTATACTTCAATTTTAGAGATTTTTAGAAAATTCAATTTAGATGATTTCTGCCCTTTTTTTTTATGAACAGGCGACAGTTACAGGTATAAGTATATTTTTCAATACAATCGAATTCTTAATGTGCTAAGACTTAGATATCAATAATTTATACATATATATAAGCAGTAAAAATTTATAAAACATCATGTAATACCCAGCGAAGCGGGCGGGTAACGGCTAGTTTAAAATAAATTTATAATAATGAAATAATGGTGCTAAATTTATTTCTAGATTGAAAAAGAAGGAAACATTTGAATAACTCACCTATTATTGACTTAATTCCCAAATTTTAAACATTCCGAAGGAATTTTTAAGAAATGCTTTTTCGATATTTCTATCAGCAATAATGCAATTACTTTAAAAATATACCTAAATTACAAAATAATATTATTAAACTTCTTTTGTATAAAATGAGAGAGGGAAAACCCCATCTAAAAACATATTTGTTATATTGACTTAACTAGAGGATTCAGAAAAATGATTCATGATTAATAATTCAGAAAAAAAATCAAAATTTAAAATAAACAAGACAAACGAAGCACATTTTTTTAATACTGGGAACAGTTATGAAGATTGTGCAATGTATAGTTCTGAAGTGGAAGCTCTTTTGCGAAAAAAAAGGTTGCGTCAACAATATTATTTTGATTTAATTCAAAGATAAAATTTTATGATTCATATACTTTTAAGTATAACTATAGGTACATATATACAAAATAATTCCATTGATATTAAAATAAGCTAGTTTTCTTTTAGTTCAATGAACTTTTCAGTTAAAATCGTTATTCACTTACGTGATTTTATTTTTTGCGCAATTTATATATGAATCTAAACATAAAGATTTTTATTAAACTAAATATATTATTTTTATAATCCGCCTTTTCATAAAAGCAAGTGGCCGCGGTAGCCAAGTGGTCTAGGCATCGGATAGTGGCTAGCATGTCAGAAGTTCGATCACAGTACCACTCAAGACAGGGAGCGATGCACGTAAAATCTGTCGAGAGCTCAAAAGTCCTCCCGTTGGTGTGGTGTGGTAGTTAGGAGAGGGGGTGCCAGCTCAGGTGTCGTCCGCGTCACTTGACCATGGTTCAAAATTACGCTGACCGTCCCCAAAAGCCCTCTTGTAGCTGAACAGTGGGACGTTAATATTCACTCACTCATTCATAAAAGCAAATACAATAAAATATTCTTTAACACTTTATCTTAATATAGTAAAAATATAATGGGACCTCCAAATAAGGAACCTGACACAATATGTCTTAATTCCAGAAATTTAAGCCCACAAGACCAGACATTATGTATTTCATCCTTTAATGCTAAGCAAATTAATTTAATTAGAAATTTAGGCTATATCTTTCTTTAAATAAATGATGTACAAATAAGTATTTTAGTCATAGGGTTTTTTTCCCTTAATTTTGAAGTTAATGAAAAGTTCAATTCCTTAGTTGAAAAAGTTTTATTGATGAATAAATGTTTGAAATGAGCAGTAAAATCTTGTATTTACAGAAAGCTACGGAAAATACTCCATTGTACAGATCTTTTTGAAAGCCTGTGCATTGTGTCAGCCTAAGCACGCGTTTTTATTTTTATGTAAATCCAAAGAAAATGCGAGCCCATGAGGTACAATCGCTTTATTATGCATTCTGTTTTGTCTATAAATTGAAGCGTCGAACATACAGTGTTGTACTCCCCCCCCCCCTATTAAGTTACATCGTTTATTAGGCTAGCACTTTATTTGATTTATTTAAAGAAAAACACAAACTACTACTCTCTCTCTCTTGTCTTTGAGATCCTAAAATTTTACCAAAAAAATAATTTATTTTTCTCTTAACTTATCTTTGAACTATTTTTTTTAGTTTCACTTTAATTGAATGTTCCTAAATGAGAGGTAAATAGATAAGGTCCATATTCTAAGAGAACGATCTCAACATTAATTGAGCCTATTTCAAAGTGTATCTTACAGGAGGTACTACAGAATGTGTATTTTAATGTATATCTTAAAAAATAAATAATAATTCAAAATTAAAAACATAATTACCTAGTGCTATTTCATACGATCTAAATGGAAGAGATTGATTTGTGCCTTATCGAAAAGTCTGTTGATGCAACGATCACAAGTCAAGTAACTTTACTCAAGAGTAAAATAAAACATCTCCAGTTGCTAGATATCTTCCAAAAATTCTAATTGCCTCTGTCCTCTTTAAGTTAACTGACACCGGACATTCGGTGGGGGGGAGGGGGAGGAAGAATATCCATTCTGACCTCACTCCCGATTGGGAGAGATTGACATAAGAAAATACGGGAAAGCGTATCAAAGTTCATGATTTAACATACACATCAGCTTTGAACCATTCAAGGTTCAACACATAAGAAAACAGACATCAAATGTATACAGTACGAAATAAATAAATAAGATACTTAAAATATAATACCAAATTCACAATACTAAATACAAATATATAACTGGACACACATCTCAAAAAAGATAAATCAAATACATATTTAACAATAATTCTATCAGTAAGCCAATCAAATATTTAATGTATATGTAAATGCAAGTAATTTTTCCCACCAAGATACATTTATAAATAAGAAAGTATGAACGATAACGTTTTAGCAGACGTAATTTTTAATTGTACATAAAAATGAAATATTAAAGAGCTGCAATTTGCCGAACGCTGCTCTAAAAGAAATATTCTGTTTTTTGCACATTTGAGTCATCCTTAAAGTAGTAATACCATAAGTAAAACAAGATAATTACCGTTTTCCCCTTTATATCAGGCCAGTGAAAATCATACCAAGATAAGCGTATCTATACCTGTATCCCGAGGCCAGGTGCCAATTTACTTGCTACAACAAATCGCCCCGTAGTACAATTTTACAAAAGATAAAGTCTTTTTTACAAATGTGTGATATCGTCCCTTTTATAAAAGATATAGTCGCTTTTACAAAAAATGTAGTAGTTACAAATTTTATTAGTAGCGGTCGATATTTCAATTCAGTCTATAAAATGATTATGTGTTCCAGGTTTCTAAAGCATGAACAAAATATTTCAGAAAATATTTTCATACATATTTTTTTGAAACAAAAAAAAATGTACTTTTCATATTCGGTCCAAATGCCGCCCTGGACATGGGACCAGTTTTCCCAGCCCTAGAACCGCCCTTGCAGCTAACATAGAAAAATAGTGAACACGGTAACGGGCTAAGTGGATCAGGTGACATGAAATTATTCTTCAACTAGGAGATGGAGAATACATAAAAGTGGACACATTTAGGACAACATTATTTTTATAACTATAGTACTAAAGTACCATTAAGTGCATACAACATAAAAACGAAATTAAGAATTTCGCTAACATTAATAATGCTAGATGAAGTATTTTTGTAACAGGCACTGTAATAAAAATAATTTGATCAAAAGAAGCTGCAAGATTTTTTTCTCAAATAACTTGATACCAAGTAAAACAATAAGAAACTGCCTTTTAATAGAGGTACAACACTTACACTAGAAAGGAAATTGGGTTTGTTTATATAAGCGTTGTGAACCATTAACACAAAAATCACTTCTTTCAACTATTTTGTTTTTCAAAATTGTAAAGCTATTATTAAATTGAAAATTTTTACTTTCCCTAAATGCATATTGAATTCAAACGCTCGTGTCTTAGGTAATTTTAACCATATTAGATGCTTTCGAAAAGTAACTTTCGCAAAAATCATTTTTGAGATGCCTTTGTTAAGCATCGATCCAATGCACCACTAGTTCCACTGATAAGCAAAAAAATAGGTTTTTTACTGAGGTATTGCCGGCTCTGCCTCGAATTTTAATTATGAAATGTGGAGGATGTGTATAAAGAGTAGGCATTAATGGGGAATGGACTAATGAACTCTACACTAACTCTAGTTTTCTTGAACTATGTTATGCTATCGGGAAATCCGGACTTATGTTGATTTTTCAACAACTATTCAACATATTTATTCGATTTTTTAAAAAAAATTATTTTGAGAAATTCGCAAGAAATTTTGCTTGATCTATAGACTTATAGGCGGTCTGCGGCCGCCCCTTGTTTTGGCCCCCCCCCTCGTGCGGTGCACGCGCTGCACACCTGCTAGGATCGGCCCTGCTTGGGACCAAACACTGGGGGTTTCGCTTCAGGCTGACCACCTGATCGGAACACCTGCTCATGCACCCCAGCGCCCAATGGTCACGTATACTGTGATGGGCACAGTAGGCCTTGGCTCTCATGGGCTTTTGTGCCACTGAGTTTGAGTTATACACCAAGCATCTGTTTCGGCGCTGCTTTGAAGTGACGAATACCACAAACCTCACCCTTCGAGAGTTTTGGAAGGACCACTTTAATATCGCGATTTGCCTAAAAATCATCGATCAGGCCTGGCTGGGTGTTACAACGAGGATCTTGACCTCTACATGGAAAAAGCTGTGACCTGAAGCTGTAGCTGAAAGGATCTATGAAGAATTGGAACCCGGTATGTCAGTAGAGGAGGAGATTGTGTCTCTGGGGAAATCCATGGGTCTAGAGGTGGAAGAGAGAGACGTGAACGAGCTCGTCGAGGAGCACACCCAGGAACTGAGGAGATACAAGAGTTACAGTCACAGAAGCATACGGAGGTTATGCAAGAAATGGGTTTCGAGGAGTCAGAGGAGGAGGTTATTTCTACAAGAGAGATAAAGGATATCTTAGGAATGTGGGAGAGAGTTTCACAGTTCGTGGAAAAGAAACACCCAGAAAAAGTTGCAACAGGTCGTGTATCTAATCTTTTTAATGACACTTGCCTAACTCATTTCCGGAACATTCTGAGGAGGGAGGAAGAAAAAAACCTCCTTGGACATGTTTTTTTCTAAGCGGCCTAAAGGTGAAAGCGAGAAAAATATAGCGAAAAAGGCAAAGACCAGTGAGGATATCTAATTTATTTCTTTACATTCTCTTTTTTGTTTTTGTACAATAAATATTTGTCATTTATAAATACGTTTTATTATTCAAAACCACGTAACAAAAAGAATTGGGGTGATATTTTGGGGGTTGGAACGGATTAATGGTAGTTCAATTGTTTTGTATGGGGAAATTTGCTTCGAGATACGAGTAATTCAAGATACGAGCAAGGTTACGGAACGAATTAAACTCGTATGTCGAGGTACCACTGTATTAGTACTCAGGTTTTCCACATAAATCAAGATCTCGGAACTTTTATCAGATTGGTCGTGTTGGTAGGCTACGAAATGCGATTCGTTTAAAAACTAAATACTTTCAGTTAACGATTTCGATAGACAGGAACTGATTTGGCCAAAAATTTCAAGGATTTACTCTTTCTCACGACAAGCTGAAAAAATCTCATCGACTCTTTATGAGTGTTACTTTTCTCTTATTATGCTATTACCCATTGCTGGGGTAAATAAAATCCCACCACCCTGGAAGTTCGGGGTGAACGATCGCAAATTGCGACAGTAGGGTCAGCTAAAAAAAAAGCACGAGGTCAGCTAAAGTCGAGGTTGAAATCCATAGTCCAGTAAAAAATAGCTACTTCATGGATTATTAAAGCCCCATGCTAGTCCAGGAATACAAAAAGTACTGAAATTGAGGATTTCCCGATATCCCTTTATATCAGCGCAGTGAAAATCTTGTCGAGATAAGTATATCTACCTGTATCCCGAAGTCGGATGCCCATACACTTGCAAAGTTAAATCACCAGGTAGTAGAATTTTTATTTTTTTAAGAATATTATCGTTATACAAATTTTACTAGCAATGGTCGGCTTTTCAATTCAGTCTAAAACAAAATAATTATGTTCCATGTTTCCAAAGTGTAAACATAATATTTTAGAAATAATTTCATCCAAATTTTTTCGTAAAAAAAAAAGTATTTTTCAAATTCGGTTCAAATGCCGCCCCGGACATGGGTCAGGTTTGTCCGGCCCTAGAGCCGCCCCTGATGATACGCTTTGTTGAGAATAATGCTAAATATTTCTTAATATGAATCTAATAACCTAATATAAATATTGTGCGTTTAATGTTTTTAACTTGACAACTGAACAATTTCAGTATTTTTTTTTCAATACGTATTTGAATTTTAAGATATTCATATTTCATCTAGGCTTAAAAGGTGATTGAACTTACAATTCTGTAGTATAAAGTTGAAAACAGTATTTATTTTTAAAAAATGTTAAAAAGTATAGTATTATAATCATTTCAATCTTCAAATAATATTGATTTTTTTTAAAGTAAAATTTATGTATCAGTGTTTTTTTTAGCAATATTGAGTAGAGATAATTTTAAAATAAGTTTTAAGTATTTCAAAAATAATTATTTATGACATAAGGGTAGGAAATTAATGCTAAATTTTCAATATACATACCTTGATGTATATTTTGCTCGAAACACATATTCCAGTGAAAACGAGATTTTGTTATAGGTTTTGAAAAAAAAGAACTTTTTTCATACAGAATTCTTTTTTTAAAAAATAAGATTTCTATTCTAAAATTATTATTGCACGACAGTGGCTGTTTTCTTTCATTGAATAGTAATTTTTTGAAATTTTTTTTAATTTGATGTATTGAGATATACAAACAAAATATTTGTTTTAAAAAACTGAGTTCGATTTTTTCCTGAAAATTACTTGTGTTAAAAAATAATAATAGTCTGTATTTGTTGTACATATTTTAAAAAAAATCCTTTTAAAATTTCAAAAATAATCCTAAAATTTCAATTGAAAAATACTTGTATTTTTAAAAAACAGTAATAAAGCTGTATTCGTATTTGTATAAACAATGTAAGGAAATAATATACCAAATGATAATATCATTTTCTACCTACTCTGAATGTATTACAGTGAAGAAGTTAAGAGAGAAGAGAATGAAGTACCACATTTATGGTGCCATCGACCACTTAAAACAAAATGTAAATATAACATTTTCAATCATTAGACATTTGACTGAAACATTTCCAATAACAGATACTAATTGATGTATTATAAATTTGAAATAAGACTAAAAAATGCAAATACACAATTATTCTAGAATACAGTGAATTATAAGATTGAAATAATATCCTGAAATATATCCTCATCAAATCTGACAGATATTGAAATTTTTTTATATAAAAAAAACTATTTAAGTATTTACTTCTTGTCTTTGAAATAAAAGGAGATTGATACTTTTAAAAATAAATTATAGTATTAAAAAATTAAATTATTAAGTTAAATTAATCCTTTGATAAATTTTATTACTTGAATATACTAAAAACCGTTTCTTTCAATTCAGTTAATAAATTACTGTGAAATCGTTTAATATGAAACTGAGGGACTGGAAATAATTTTCGTGTTAAAGGATATTCCAAAAAAAAAAAAAAATCATATAATCAACAAAATTAAGTTTATTAGAGTACATTTTATTAACATTAATATGTATATATATACACAAGTACTTATAAAATAAAACTCACTGAAAACAAAAACATTCACAATGAAATTTACAAGGTTTTGAAAAACCAAACATTTATTGAGTTTTTGGAAAATAATCTGAAATTTTCTTTGCATTGCCTTTTTTTAGCATCAAATTGTTCGGTGTCTTCCAGTTTGTTATTAATTTCACCACTGGAATGTGCGTCTAAATAACTGTGCATGCTTTTTCTGATGTATCTCATTTCGGATGACCGTGGGATCAGGAGCTGCCATTCATTTCCTTTTCAACATCGAAATCCTGCATTAAGGATATTTTTTTAAGCTTTGAACAGACTCCAAATGTCTTTGTCTGCCATAAAATTGTGGCTGTAAACACATTATCACATCTCCTGCACCGATTTCTTCCGGTAATGAACTTGCGTGGCTGGTGTTTTCAGTATTTTTTGCACATTGTCAAAAAAAAAAAAAATCTTTTCGTGTTAAACCAATTTTTGTTTCGTGTTAAAAATGTATGAAAATACAGAGCAGTTTTTTGAGGACGTTTTATTATTTCGTGTCAACCTGTATTTTGTCTTAAGCGTTTTCGTGTTAAACGTATTTCACTGAATGTATAAATTAGATTAGTTAAACTTAAAAAAAAAGGTGTTTGGTGAAAACTGCAAAAAGATTTCAATTCCAATTGTTTCAAGTTGTTATAAACTAAATTTTTCAAATTAATACGTTATTATGAGGAAAAAATTGCACTTCTACAATGAAGAAAAATCACTACCACAGTTTACTAGAAGAAAGAAAATTATGCTATCACTTTGGAACATTAAAATTTGGGAGAAAACTGAAAAAGGATGTTATTGAATTCCATTATTTCAGCCCTTTGTAGTACAGATAAAAAATTTATTCATTTAAATGAACGTTTTAACATTATGATTTCAGATAAAACTTATATTTCAATCCAGGTAGTAAAATATAATTGAATTTAAATTTCATTAACATCCATTTGTAACGGGTTTTGTTTCTGGTCCTTCACTAACCTCTTGGGAAAATATTCTTTAACTGTGATTTTAGTTTAAAAACCGCTTTTCATAGAAATGACTTTATTTTTTTTATGCAATTTAACCACTATTTAATGCCAATCACTGAGTGTGCGAGTTAATGGTTAAGAGAGATCGTTAAGCTGAAATCAAGTAAAGCAACTACTGGTGGTCACGTATCTGAAGATTATTATTTGGGGAGAATTCGTCAAGAATGAATTAAGTAGTTCCACACTATTAGCTGAACGAACTATCAGGCTGCGAGCATGATCATACAAGGGGATTTAATCAAGATAAGTACTTTCCATAGAAGTCCAGTGACTGAGTTGTAGTGTATTTTCGCTCCCACGTCACAGGTCCGGGATTCAAACCCCGGATTGTGGCAAAGTCTACTCAGACTTTCATCCTTCAGTGGGTCGATAAATGAGAATCTAGTTTGTTTGGGAACAACACACGGGGTTTTCACGTCAGACTGACTTCTTGACCGAAACATCTGCACATGCACCCAGCGCAAAGGTCCCCGTATAAGGTATTGAGATAGGCACAGTAGACCATGGCCCTCATAGGTTGTTGCGCCCACTGAGTTCACAAATACCTTCCATAATTTAGTTATCTTCTTACTGGTTAGGATTCCTTATTGCTCCAGAGTTAAGTTATAAAAGTGCATTTCGTAAAGTGTAATCAATTAATTAAAAATTTTTTATTTGATGCTCATGTCTGCTTTTTCTTTTGACCGTCTCACTCCCGCGTTCTCTGGTAGCGACACATTTATGACACATACGTGACATTAATACTAATCCTCTTGGGGAAACTTTGGGGGCCAGCATTCGTTTTTAATTCACAGCCTCTCAAGAAGCAACCATGATATTTAAATTAGTTTGACTATATAAGTCTAGATTTTGTAGATGTAAGATAGAAGCTGCAGGAGAGCTGTTGCGGTGATTAGTAGGTGAGAATATTTCATTAGAGTAAAGGAAGGAATTGCTAAGATAATAAATTAGTGGATTAAGGTTCTATGATAGATTGAATCAAGTTTAGTTAAGCAGATCACTCGCGCTTGTTTACTTAGAGTTGTTCACGTAGATAGATTGTTCTCTTTATATATCACTTCCTAGGGTCTCCTTTTGTAGTTTCACTTGTGATTGATTAAGCGTGTTTGATAGTAATAAAATAATAGTTATTATGGAAGTTTCTGGTGATGCTTTGTTTGCTTATTATAATTTTAAACATAAAATAAATACAACAGAAAAGTAATATTAACGTATCACTCATCCATATATAAATCATTTACACTATCTTAAGCTTTTATTACACGAAATTTGTAACAATGTGTTACTTTTGCTGAGCAATCACCATAGGAAGGTGTTTTCAAAAATCGATCAACAGAGAGTTACGCGGCTTTAATGAAGGAAAAAAAATCTTTTTATCAGATATTAGATCTACAGACAAATTTAACTAATATAATTTTTTTTAAGGAGGTGTTTTTTTTTTTTTTTTTTGCTTAGTTGAAATATGCAAAAAACTTTTGTTTAATTTGTCATTAACGTAAATTAACTAAAAAAAAACTTCTTATCCTTCAATCTGTATTGTTTAATTTTCAATTCACCGTGCAAGAATGAGTTATACCAGCCAGTTACAATTATAAAATAGCCTTAAAAGTATTGTTCACTTTATTCATTTCATAAAGATATTCAAAATGTGTTACAAATAAACAACATGCTTCAACAGTAAAAATGTTAAATT